>MJUU01007695.1:0-12814 GCA_002080025.1 Modiolus philippinarum
TGAAAATGGAAGTTGCAATGGGTTTAGTGTAGGAATACGAAATAAGTTTAACAGAAAGGTAGAATGGTAGATGTTACTGTTTTGCTATGTAGAATGTTAGCGAGATTTATGGCGTCCAAGCCTTTATTGGCGAATTGAACTTTGAGAAATGTCCAAGGATATGATAATGTAAAATATTTAAGAAAAATGAAAAATTATGGTCATTTGCAAAGAATAAGTTTCAACTGGCCGCATAATGAAAACCTCACTTTTCAAACATTTCTCAAAAGACAGAAAATGGGCAATCAGGTGTTTGGTCAGAAGTTCTTCAGATAACAAATGATTAAAAATAAAAGGGTCCGACTCAAGATCAGTTTACACACCCTCATTCCACACTCGTTCCCGTTACAGCTTTGGAGCAACAAAGGTATCATTCACACTGGGCTGTTTTGTATTAACTGTATTATTTCAGTCAAACGGCGATTGTTGCATGAAAAGACGGCATTTTTGTCTCGTTAAAATGTTGAAATAATCTTACCTAGAAATTCTGACTCCTTCTTTCCGATCGTTTGTCTAAGGATTGGATCAAAATGGGCAATCAGGATCTGAACCTTAATTTTAGTTCCTAAGAAGACAAATGATTAAAAATAGAAGTGTCCGACTCAAGATCAGTTTACCCATATGATAAATTAGCCCTCATTCGACACTGATTCGTCATATTTATAGTTCATAAGATGACAAACCGAGTCCGACTCAAGATCAGTTTACACATACGATAACTTAACCCCATTTGACACTGATTCGCCATTTTGTTTGTCTAAGGATTTGATCATGTGACCCAAGTAATCACGTGATCCTCTAAACCAATGGGGAGTCTTAAACTTCAGCCAATTTATAAGAGAAATTTATATCTTAAGGATAGTAATGATAAAAAACAACTGCACATATTTTCTGAAAGACAATATGATTGTACTTATTTGTCATCAAGTACTGGTAAGCAAAAGATAATATTCATGAAAATGAAAACCAATTAAGTGTCTCAAATTTTGTCTATTGCAGACCCCACTAATTCAGCTTTTTTGGGTTATCCCGAGTGCTAAAAGAATCCATCTTTTTTATGATTTTAAAATTTTTCCGAACTTTTTCAAACTTATCTTTATAAGGTAACTTTTAATTTCTTATACCGGTATAAGAAATTCATATTTTGTCAATAAGATTGACTCAGTGCTAAATTTTTATCGACTCAATTTATTGTCTTCCATGAAATATCTTTATTCTCTAAAAAACCAAATCGGGTACAGAGAAACAAATATCACATAGAATGGAATAATACAAACATAATATAGAATGTAGCACACAGAGGTACAGTACAGAAAATTTCAATGCAAATAAAAAATTACAATAACGCAAATGGTGACTACCCTGGATTTTCTAGTTTTTTATTGATCACGCGTATGAATTTGCACAATTTGAAAAGATCTGGTGGATTTCTACTGTTCATTATCTCATTGAATTTACCAGTATTTGGCCGGGTATAATATTTAGATTTCAAATATTGTTTTCTTTCTTCACAAAGGGGTGGACATTTTAATATGTAATGGTATTCGTCACCAATATCTTGTGTCTGGCAAAGATTACATTTCCTATTTTTCTCTCGGAATATTTTGCCATCTTCCAGATTCAATAGGAAGTTTATGGTTTGTACTTCCAAACCTAAATAGAGTGATGCAATTTCTATCATCTAAAAGTTTAAAATAATTTTCAAATTCTATTTTGTCTTTATAAATTTTATAATTTAGAGCCTTTGGTGATTCGTGAACTTTAGATAACCACTCTTGCTTAAACTGGTCAAGAAGTGTTTGTTTCACTGATCTAACTAACCAGGATATACTTGGAAATTATTGATTATTCCATATATTTGTTAAATCTTTCAATGGCTGTGGAGTCAAAGCACACGAGAAAAAGTCGTAAAATCAAGCAATAGAACCTCGCTTTTATTCTTCTTCTACATCTTGAAATCTTGAAATAACCTTAATTTATATGTGCATACTGTCAACAAGACCGTTGATAAGGTTTTAAGAAATTCAAAGAACGGTATGGAAGTTTCCGAGGAACCTGCAATTCTACAGATTTTAGACAGAGGAAAAGTTACTACCATACCCAGTATTGTAAAGGCATGCAACAAAAACAGTACTGATTTAACAGAGGATGATTTGTAAGTATATATACGTAATAAAATGTAAGTTTTAATAGTGAAAAATAGTCCATTCGCGAAAGCAATTTTTTTGTCAACTTTCGTAATCGCAAATCTTACGCCACCATTTCTGAGAGCTACACAGTATTGTGAGATGACATAATTTGATTAATTTCATGTAAACGGTAAACCAAATTTATTATGTTAGCAAGATTTTGCAAGTTTTCAATCTCCAAAAACCCATGGAAATACAAGCACAAAGGGAACTGTCATGTCAGCAAAAGTACAAGGAACCATCACATATACCTAGCACCACACATCTAACTTGTATAAAGGATAGAAATCCTTATTAAATTGAAAATGATTACATACTTAGTACTTTATGTGTTTTTTGTGTTTGTCATGTTTGTCTTGGTAATATTCAAATGTTGGATTGAACCAATAAAAATTATGTTCTGTTCTGTTCTGTTCCATACCAATCACATGGCATTAGAATTTGATTTGTACTAAAGAAAGTCAAATAGTTACATTAACCACTGAAAGCTGTTAGGTGATTAGAAGGATAAGCCTTGTGTGGTCCAGGCATTGTTCCAGTTTGACAAGTAGGTTATCGATTACAATTAATTTGATTGTCTTATACACATTCATAATTTTTGAGAGGTGCGTCCCTTAATAACGTAGAAAATTCACAAAATGTAAGGAATAAGTAATATGAATTTTCAATTTAATATATCTAAATCAAAGTATAGATATTCTTTATTTCGCTCCTATATCAACTTAATCTTCAATGTCTTCGATTGTCTGTGTATTAATTGATTATATTTCAACAGCGTGGGGAGATCTACGGAATCATATTCGTGCCACATTTTTTGCAAAAATAGTTTTTATTGCGTTTAAACGCAATAACTTTTGCGTTTTAACGCAAAACATTGCGAATAAACGCAATAATTTTTGCGTTTAAACGCAAAACATTGCGAATAAACGCAATAATCATTGCGTTTAAACGCAAAAAAATTGCGAATAAACTAGAGATCCGTATTCTCGAAATTTATTTCCTGCAAACAAAATATCGAAATAACCGTTAATTTAGTTTCTGCAAATGCGCATTTCGACAATATGTAATTCTATAAAATTTCTATGTATATTTTGTGTGCATTGAAATACACGATTTATTGTTTTAGAAACAAGATTGCCACCTTGTGTAAGAATTGTGTGACGCCAAAAGTTCTGATCACCCATGGAACTGACACGATGGTAAACACGGCACGATTTCTTGCCAATCAAAATTTAGACAAGACTATTGTCCTGGTTGGTGCATTTTTGCCAGAAACATTCAAACAGACCGATGCAGATTTTAATATAGGGTTTTCAATGGGAGTATTATAATGTTTATCCGACAAAAATGTGTTTATTGCTATGAATGGCAAGCTCTTTCATTGGTCCAAAGTATCACATGACATTGGAGAAAACTATTTTGATTAACAAACTAGTCAGGTGCTGTGTCGATAAACTCGAAGTGAGTCAATTCATGATTTATTTATGTCACAAATTTGTAGAAACAATTTTGTTTTCGATTTATGAATTTGTGAATTAAACAAGAAGTAAAGACCTTCTGCTTTTCTTCATCGAAGGAAAGAAGAACACCATAAAAGAAAAAAAAACAACAAAAAACAAAAAAAAACAAAAAAAAAAAAANAAAAAAAAAAAAAAAAAAAAAAAAAAAAAAAAGTAATAATATTAAATAAATAAATAAATAAACATTAGCTGTGCAAACCACCTTAAATACGCTGGATATTATCAGGTGTTCCGGAAGGATACCCATGATCTGTTTCAACGATGGCTTCTGTTACACTGTCAATAAAGAGTGGTTAATTCTTAGTCGGTATTGTCAGTTCGGTATATAACTCTCCGTTCAAAATTTCTGACTTAGAATGAATTTTGTAACAAAACAAACCTGCAACAAAAAGTATAGGTCTTACAATACACGCTAAAACAGATTTTCCCACTAATTTTAAAATGTCCGACGACTTAGTACAAAAGTCAAAGGACTTTATATGTTGGAAGCAACGTATTTGGGTAAATATGAGGTGTATATCCATGTATATTTTAAGCCATTGGATACAAGAAGTTTGTATCATTTTTCTTTGGAGACTTTTTTGTGACTTGCACCTTTAATATATTATTTATTATTATATTTGTACTTTTGTTTCTATGTATAAAGCAAAGAAATGTACCTAATCAATAAAACATCATATTGCATAGTTGATCATGATAAATCATCATATTGCACACTTCAATTGATTGACATTTAAAGGCCACATCCCCTTAACACCCATAATGGATATACCACTCCCCTTTTGTTTGTCATCAGTGACTTAAGACATGTCAATCAAATATAATAAAACAATTATGGCACTTCTATACTCGATCAATATGGGGTTTAACGGAGCGCAAAAGATAATATTGAACTCGGGGTAAACCCTCGTTCAATATTACTTTATTGCTCCGTTAAACCCCATATTGATCTCGTGGAAGTGCCATAATTGTATAAAATTTTGTTTAATTCTTCATTTACATTATTGGTATGCAATTCTCAGAACATTTGTACTGTGTGCCTTTGTAACTTCTAAGTTATTTCCCTGGAATATTGGTATTTTGTTATGCGGTAGAAGTAAGGAAGTAAGGAAGTTCAAAAATTTGACCCAAGACCCTTGTTAAAACCTTCGCTTGTAAAGGTTTTGATGATGAAGTATAAGTAGAATTCTGTAAACTTGAACTTAGCATGTGTATTTATTCGGAGAAATGGAATTTGGTTTACATGTGTATCTTTGGACTTTATATTAATATTTCTTTTTTTTCAAAAATTTAGCAAGATGACAGGATAAAATGGTACCTGTCAATCTATTCGTTTCCCTTTTATCCACATGAAATATAACTGTATTCTAAAAATAAATGCCAACAAAGATGGACAGATCCTACACAACTAAAAGAAGCCAAGTAGAGCTAATCATACAATTTTCATAAGAGAAATTGCCTCATTCCACTGCATTTTGTTTCTGTAGTTCTTTCTGTTAGGTACATGACGTCGTTCATTATAGAAAAGATATAAAATTCAGGAATAATAATTTCAACACACATTTGAGCGAATTGTGAAAATGACCCGTCAAGGTAACAATTGCAGTTACTTTTGTCATTGAATTCATATGATAAAAAGACTTGATTTCCATACTTGATTCTAATACTGCTGATGCGCGGTTACTCCATGAAACACGTGTACAACATAACTAAATTTACTGTTTATTATATAACTTGGGTATTTTTGTATTTTGATTGAGTTGGCCTTGAACAACAAATGTTTGACCCAGATAATATTATAAACAACATATTTAGATCCTACTGCGCGCACTGTAAAAACAAGTGTTAAACATTTAACACGATTATTAACACCTCACCAATAACACTTGATTAACATGTAGAAGTGTTTATAAGATAACATTTTAAAGTGTTTTCTGTTAAACATATGGTGTAAAGGAATTAACGTCATATAGTGTTAATAGAATAACAATAGTGTTAAAGAATAAACATATGTGTTATTGAATAAACATGTTAATGTGTGTATATAAAAACATGTAACATGTTTAAATGGCCAATAACACTTAATTAACACCTTTACATGTTAATTAGTCAAAAGTGTTATTCAAATAACACTACCATATGATGCTTGTTAACAGTATGTGTTAATAAATCAACAATGTCATTTGAGCTTTCTTCAATCAGTTGAATCCAATTTGGGATGTTGTAAATAGGTTGCCATCTCATCAAAGTTAAGCCCACGTCAGTTTTACATCAATCAAACTTTCAAAAAATGTTACATCCATAATCATTGATAGTAGCCATATTTTACTTATCATTGTGTACAAGGTTTATTCACGTTATGTTACCGGATACATTTACTCCCATCTGATACAGTATAAACCTGACTGACCTCATCATGTATACAAGCTCCATGTTCTCAACAATATGCTGGTTACCCATTCTGTATACAAGCCCCAAGCTTTCAACAATACAATTGCAAATCACTAATTCTGTATACATGTCCCAAAATCTAAACAAATTTGATCATTATCTGATATGCAATCCCCAAGATCTCCAAAAACCGATATACACTTGCTAAAATTTTGTCAAAGAATATCCCCATTTTGCAAGACTGTCCTTAGTCAATTTTAGATTTTTTCATTGATCCTTCTGGTTTTTTTTTTTTCACTTCTGCATCTGTAACTCTTATAGATATAGGCCTTCCAAAAGCGGATTGGCCAAATCTGAACTGAAGAGACATAAATTTTTCAAAATGGCCTATTGCAGAAGTTGAATTAATGGCCACTCCTGTATAACGTTAGAGTACGTGCAAACCCACACAAAACTCTCAAAATATTATACCAAGACACAACTGGGATCCCTCTGGTAACATTCCTAGATTATCATCGCGGCATATTCACATTTTACATGTACAGGAAACAAAAACAAGTAGAACTCCAAATACTGCATAAACCATTTATAATAAAAAAAAAACACAATAACACAAACATCACTATATCATAAAGTCCATTGACTTTTGTGAATTCCATAATATAAAAAACATGTATAATATGTTGTAACTTTCTATCTATCATAATATCACAATTTGTATCACTGAAAAGTTGGAAGTAAAATTTATCCGTTTTAAGGGACCGACCATTTAACCTGAAGGGGGGGGTTATGGTTTTTTTTTTCTGGACAGAAAATTTTTTTCGCGCTTCGCGCGAAACAAATTATTTATTTTTTGCACGCGTATCAACAAAATATTTTTTTTCAAAATTAACATTATTTTTTTGGGCAGAAAGCCTCATTCAGAAAATTTTTTTTCATCATTTTGGCAGCCAAAATATTTTTTTCACATAAAATCAGATCCAAAATATTTTTTTAGAAAAAAACCACAGCCNCCCCCCCCCCCCCCCCTTCAAGTTAAATGGTCGGTCCCTAAACATTTTATTTGAGTGGAAATATCACGAAAAATCCAATGTTGGATTAGTTCAAGTTCTTAAGAATATATTAATTACTTGATTCTCCAGGTCGAATACATAATTTGCTGTCATCAAAGAATTACATCATCATTATCAAAAACGGTTAATGTCTGTCCGAATCTTCCCACAAATGTATATTTGCATTAGACAAAATTCACTGTCTAAGTATATCACAAGGACAGGGTCATTTTCTTCCTCAGGCTTGAGATTTTTCTGGCAGATTGCATGGGCAACACTAAAATGTCAAAGTCCTATGTTTTATCTTTTTAGCTGATCAACTTGTCGGAAACCTCCCGTCCTCCAAACTTCTCATAAAGATAACTGCCTTCTTGTTGTATTAAAGGGAAAATTCACTAAATTTTGAATAAGACCTTAATTTACTCTAAGTAACATTGTGAAAATGTTGACCAGGTTTTAAGTAAAAATTCGCACGGGTTTAGGAGAAAAACGATATTTTTTATTCATTTCTACTAGAAATTTAAGCTGAGTGACGTCACCTGGCTAGATCTCGGTCATTTTACTGTGAAATGAAATTGGCTGTTGATGATGCAAAAAGATTCCAGAAAAGTAGATCAAAATAACAAAAAAAAAAACCATTTTCTATTATTATCCTCAAAACGATCTAGGAAGAAATAAATTTGTGCACACACACGCGCGCGTGCTGCTGTGTTCCAGTGTAGAAAAATTAATACCTTTGTAGTGATGTAATCATCAGAGGTTAATTAACAACCAAATAAACATGATCATGTCCCTGTCAAATTTTACCTGTGTCATGCCCTAAAGGTAAATGTGGCGTGTGCTGCACTAATTACAGGTAGAAAAGGCACACGCCTATCTTTTTTTTTTTAATCGCTTATAACTAATTTTAATTACTTCACTGATATTAAATAAATGACGGATACTGGATAAAATTTAAAAGACAGATGCAGTTCATTCAGTATTATACGTTTCTGCGAGGGCCACATACTGTAAAAAAAAATGGGATTCTGAAGAGATTATTTCCGGTGTTAGAAATGTATTTATTTCGTACAGAAGTTTGACAAAATATGACAAATTAGCCTAGACCCTTTTTGTTTCTGGACTCCTTTTCAGTATAGCTGAGTCCGCTCAAACTTCGTGTTAGTTCTGTCTAGGACAAATATGATCAATATATTAGTCCCAGCTTCTGTATAAAAAAAAATACGCTTAGAGGTTGATTCTCGTAATGTCTTCAACATACTAGTATGTGTCATGGGTTCAAGTTGTCTGAAAAAAATATATACTTATATAAATGCCGAAATCGTGTATACAGACAGTTGTGGTATACTGTAAACCACAGAGATTAGCCTGTGTTCAGTATACATAAGTTAGTATTTGTACTTAATATGCAGTTTTAAGACACTTTTTATTCGGTACTTCATAGTCTTATTTCAATGCTATATGCATGAGTTTTATGTGATTCGAGCACAATACCAAGACCCTGAGCATGCAGAGTTGATGAAATTAACTTTTATAATATGATCGAGTTTATGCACTTTTTGATTGTTTTATTAGTGAAATTGAAGCTATCTATGATTTTATACATCTTTGGGTACCAACGATACCCTAAAACTTTACAGTTATATAGAAGGTAATTTATACTGTGCACGAAAATACGATAAATAAAATGCCCCTATACCAGATTTGGCTTGCAGGTTTGTTTTTTTTAATAATTTGCACCAATTTTATTTTCTGCACAAAGCGAATCGTCTCCTGCATGACATAAAAATGTAGATCCAATGCAAATACAACTGCAATCAGTTTCTAGATTTCTACCATGAGTTGTATAACTAATAAGTCTAAGGTATGGGTCTCATACAAATTCAATGCATAAGGTGTTTTCGTGCGGAGTTGATTGTGTACCAGCAGGTGGTATCAACTGGGATCGTCATTTTTCCAGGTAAGATCAAGTGATTTATACAGGTAGAGGTGGTCGGATGGGTCTGACACCTGTCATCTCAATAAACAGTTAATACACAATATGGTGTATACACGCCTGCATAGCTATGAATACTTCTTGTATATAAATCCTAATTTTACAATGTCTTCTGTTAATTTGTGAACACGGGAACTTCGTAAAAGTTCTGGATATATTATCAATTTAATGGTATATTTAAAAGAAATAGCTGCAAATTCTCAGTTCTTTGTTGAATAAATTACAAATCGTTGAATTTTGTGAAAGAAATTACTTTGTATTTGGACAGATCAGAGTTTTGTACTTGCTGTTTTTTCACGGGCTTATCGAGTTTTGGTATTTTGTGGTCTTTAGGTATCACGTGACTTTGTAAGTTGACAAGACGACAATATGGCGGTTGATGCATCGGGATCTGCTCACAATTAATTCAGTCTTGTGTAGTTATCCAAGACAATTGAACAGTATTACTTATATTTATGTGCTAACTAAGATATGAGGAATAAAATATTGAATTTTTATTTTTTTGCGAATTTTCCCTTTAATATCCTTAACCATAAAGCATATTCCAAGGTTCTTGTTGTATTAATATCCTTAACCATAAAGCATATTCCAATCAATACATAGAACACTGTGTTCCATTGGTTTTTAAATTGCTGGTGACCGTCAGTTCTGAAGAAAAAAATTAAGAAAAGCACATTTATCAACATTTCTGATATACTGAGTGTTTGGACTAAAACACTGCTGTTATTTTTTAAACACATTATGTGTTTAATAAGTACACTTACATTTATAGTGTATTCTGACCGGACATTTACTCCTTAAATGTTGTATATTATACATTCTTGAGAGAGAGAATCTTAAGGTCCCGGCTCAAAGTATTTCAATAAGATGAATAAGAAATATTGAATAGAACTGAAACTCATTACATGCAATTATCACGTAATTGATAAGTAACCAATATATGAAGTGTATTTCTTATCTTTGTCAACGAATAAGACGAATATAATTTAACGTAATCTGATATTTGCCAAAAAGCAACAAAAGTTGAATGTAGATAAAAAGTACAAAATAAAAAGATCTGAAGTAAAATAAAAAAACTTACCATCTTCCCCAAGCAGAAAAACTGTAATAAATGTTTTGCATTGGCATTGCATTGATTTGTTGATCTAGATTTGGTAATCTCAAACAACGCTTCAGCAGGCGGGAAAATAATAAACATCCGGTATATCGGATTTCAAAATGACATATATTTTATTAACGCCAAGTGTAACTTACTGCCGTTAGCAGATTAACGCTAGTGTTTACTTTGGTAAATGGGTTGGCCTGGTTATCAAAAATTAGAAAAAAGACCCAAAATTGTTTTTGCTTAAACGTTTCTTAATCATTTTTGTCTTTAAATGCATTTTTACAAATTTTTCTTAGGCAATATTGAATAATTTCTTAATTTCAAATTTGCATTCATTTATGCATAAAATAGAATAATAAATTTACAAAATTCTGAAACTAAATTAAAAGGAAAAATTCACATATCAGGACACAAATAATGTTATGGTCTGTCAAGCCTAAAAAGAACTATCAAGAGAAAACCTGAGTGTTATTTCTTTAACACATTAACAATTTTTTTAACACGTAAACACCAATGTATTGTAGTTCATAATAAATTATAACGCTGTTGTGTTAAACTTTCAACATATGTGTAAACAAAATAACACATTAACATGTTAAGCATTAACACTTGTTTTTACAATGTGGTTTCCTATCAGCTTTCACACATATTTCAGCTTATGAATTTCAATTGTTTTGATTTGATCTGCACTGAAGAGACACAACCATCCACAGACACTAAATTCACAGTAACTTCGGTATATTGTTATGTATTACCACTGTAGCGATTCCTCTGCTGGTCGACTGTTAGCCCCCGAGGGTATTCAGCAACTAAGTAGTCAGTACTTCGATGCTGGCCAGAAAACAGATTTTATTTAGAAACTTGCAATAAAAAAATTGTTTAAAACTGTTTGGAGTATCTCCCTCATGTATAGCTCTGTCCTTAGCTGATTTTTGGCTTTCAAAGTTGGGTCCTATTAATAATTAATTCTCTATCAGCTTTTATGCATATTTCAGTTCAACTTGATGGGTTCCCTTTTTCTTTTCATTTGATCTGCACTGATGAGACACAGCATGTCGAAATGACCACATATGCAGAAACTAAATTCACAGTAACTTCGACATTTTGTTATTTATTTACACAGGTCGAAAATGTTTTTGTTTACTTTACATATTAGACGTTTCTTGAATTTGTATACTTTAGAGGAATGTATAACACAGGCTTTTGACCGAATTTCTTGTATAAATTACAGCTTGTAAGTCTTCCCTCACTTTAATTTCTTCATGATACTTAAAAATATATTGCTAATGATAATCTTAGCCAATGAAAGTGGCTGTCTTGATTTTTTCTAAAGGTTTGAGCAGGATCTTAATCAATGGCTTCACAGACAAAGACAAAAACTTGTAGTGGAAATTTTGTATTAAACTACACGTATACCTATACCTGCCTTGTTGATCTCCTGTTATAGAATTTTGTGAAATTTTCTATGTGGATGCATAAGGGACCGACCATTTAATTTGAAGGGAGGGGGGAGGGGCTATGATTATTTTTCCTAAAAAAATATTTTGGAGCTGATTTTATGTGAAAAAAATATTTTGGCTGCCAAAATAATGAAAACAAATTTCTGAAGGAGGTTTTCTGCCCCCCAAAATAATGTTAATTTAAAAAAAATATTTTGTTGATACACGTGCAAAAAATAAGCGCGAAAAAATATTTCTGTGCAGAAAAAAAAACATACCCCCTTTAGGTTAAATGGTCGGTCCCTAAGTATATTTAAGGAGTTTATATCGAATGATAGGTAAGTGGCTATATTTGGGAATAACATTTAAAAATATATCATATGTTTTGTTCTTAGTTTGATGTTTTTGAAATTGTTTAATTGTATACAAATAAAAAATAAAAATCATTTTGCTTCCTAAATTTGATATAGTTACTAGGCTGTTCTGTTGATGACATTAAGACTGTCCCTCCTCAATTGTTTTTGAGAACAATGAGAAAGTGCAACGTTCACGTGTATTCTCCGGGAAACATCGAAATGATGTAAACCAATAATTGGCACTTCCAAAAACTAAAGCATTATGGGCAGAGCATACATCAAAATAAGAACGTAAACAAAGTTTCGTCATTGGTTTAAAATCGATTTTTGTTCGTACACCAAAATTTGGAAAACAATCACTGTACCTATAACTCCCCAGTTTCTTAAAAATAAATCAAAATTACTAGGAGAAACAGCGTTTTTTCTCCCTCTAGTCATTTAACTTTGGAATTCACCTACCAAGTAGTCAGTACTTCGGTGTTTACCCGAAAGCCGATTTTATTTAGAAACTTGTAATATTTAAGATTTGTAAATTTTGTTGAAAACTAAGGAGTTTTTCTTCATGCGAAGCTCTGTCCTAAGCTGATTTTTGGCTTTCCATTCGGATTATATTTGCTTATTTGTTTTCTATCAGATTTTAAACATCTTTGAGTTTATGGTCTTCAAAATTATAGATTGTATCTGCACTGATGAGACATAAGTTGTCGAAATGGTCATATGCAGAAAC
>MJUU01007695.1:15438-25458 GCA_002080025.1 Modiolus philippinarum
GGGGGGGCGGAGGGTCATTGTGGTAAAAGTAATCATGTAAATCTCATCCTACATTCCTAAACACGGAGCAATCTGGTTCCTCGTAACGAAAGTCCAAGTTATTCTGAAAAACATAGAAGAATATGACCTAAATGTTTGTTCATTAAAGTAGATTATCTCCTGTCTGGTATCTAGTACATATTGAATTAACCTATATAATGATGAACGCTTGATGAACGCTTTTATGGACATTGAGGTGATTGAGGTGAGATGCTAGTTTCGAAAAAAGAGAGGGGACAGTAAAATTTTTATGATTAAAGCAGACAGTGTTTGCAGTTAACCCAAAGTAAAATTCAACAGAACAGAAAACACTAACTGGTCCAAAACAATTAAAAACTTATTTATTTCACAAATAAAACATTTAAAAATTAGCTGAAAATGTCTAAAACAAAATCAACAGAAAAAGTCTTGTTTCCCCTCTTCGAATACTTGCATGGCAATGAAAAGAAATGGGAAATTAATCATTCAATGCCTTGCTTGCTGTCTTCTTTCTTTGCTCCTTTACCTGTATTCTGTTTCCTCTACCATTGTCTATTATGGATACCGAAATTTCTCCAGATGACTATTTCGACAACCTGGTCTCCGTGCAGATCAATTTAAAATTTTAGGAAAACCATAAACCTAATCATCTATAAAAGCTGATAGAGAAAAATAGGATTGATATATAAAACAACATATTCATTCAACATATTCATGATATCATGTTTATTCTTACACCTTGGGGTATCAATAACTGTGACTGCCTTTGTTTTGAATGTTGTGATTTCTATTTCTGTGCTTTGTATCTGTCTAACACCAAATGTTGTTTTCTGTGTCTAGCGTCATTGTTTTCTTTGTCCTCGTATTGGACATGTCCTTTCAATGCTATCGAAATATATGTATTTCTATGAAAATATATCTTTTAGAAGCGTATTTTGTGTGCATCGAAAATAAATGGATTTATTGTTTTAGAAACAAGATTGCCACCTTGTTTAAGAATTGTGTAACGCCAAAAATTCTGATCACCCTTGGAACTGACACAATAGTAAATAAAAGTGACAACAAAAGTCCAAAGCAATTAGATGGAGAGACCAGTAAGGAAAATCCATTATCCGTATAACAGTATCGAGAACAATACAAGACAATTCACGGTATTGGTTGGTGCATTTCTGCCAGAAACATTCAAACTGACCAATGCAGATTTCAATATAGGATTTGCGATGGGAGTATTAGAATGTTTATCCGACAAAAATGTGTTTATTGCAATGAATGGCAAACTCTTTTATTGGTCCGAAGTATCACATGACATTGGAGAAAACTACTTTGAATAACAAACTAGTTAGATGTTTTAAATTCAAATTTAGTCAATTCATGATTTATATATACCACAAATGAGTAAAAAAAAATGTTGTTTTTATATATGATTTGTGAATTTACAAATTAAATAAACTAACAGGAAGTAAAGACTTATAGTATAACTAATCGACCGTGATGAATATCAATAATATTAATGTCACGAGTGCCGAACAACGCAGGATTAAACGACTTTTGGAACTTGTTCCAAAACGAGTTTAATCCGTTGCGTTGTTCGACACGAGTGACATTATTATTGATATTCATCACGGTTGATTAGTTATACGTATAGTATTATATAGATTTTCAAATCTATGAACAGATTTTGGGGATTATCTTTTTAATATCAATGCGCCATGTGTTTACATTGACGATAATTTTGTGACGTCAGTTCCTAGAGTGAAAATAAATTGTTTATTTCACTGAGTGAAAATTTGAGATTTATGATTGAGAAAACTCGATAAATCACTACTATCTATATGATAATTTCTGCTTTTCTTCGCGGCAAGGGAACAAGAACACCACAAAACTAAAACATCAGCTGTGCAATCCCCTTGAAAACTATAGATATTATCTGGTAATCCGGAAAGATACCCACGATCTGTTTCAGCGGTGGCATCTGTTACAGTTGTTAATTCATAGTCGGTGTTGTCAGTTTCTGTTGAAAATTTCTGACCGAGAATCAACCTTGTTAAAAAAACCTGCAACAAAAAATATATATCCTATACAGTACACGGGGAAACAATTAGATACAAGATGTTTATGGCATTTTCTCCCTCCTTTTAAGGTGTTATTTACACATATTTCGGTTTGTGGGTTTCCAATTATTTTGATTTGATCTGCAATTGACGCAAGTTGTGTAAATGGCCATATGCAGAAACTAAATTCTCAGTAACCTCGGTATTTTGTTGTGATTACCACTGGACCGATGCCTCTGTTGGTTGACTGTTAGTCCCCAAGGGTATTCACCAACATAGTAATCAATACCTTGGTGCTGGCCCGTTTAGAAACTTGCAATTTCTAATTTAAGAAGATTTTGTTGAAAATTATTGAGGATCTCTCTTGCATAGCCCTGTCCTTAGCTGATTTTGACTAATCTATTTAGATCCTACTGATTCCTTCTCTATCAGCTTTCATTTCGGTTTAGTATATGGGTTCACATTTTTTCTATTTGATATGCTTTGAAGAGATAAGTTTTCAATATGACCATATGCAGAACTAAATTCACAGTTACTTCAGTATTTTGTTACACAAATGATATTATAAAGGTCAAAAATGTTTTTTGTTTACTTTATATATCAGTCGTGATCTGAATTTATAGATTACATGTTATTGTTTGTAAACTTTAGTCGAATGTATCATTATCATTTAGACCGTAATTCTTGTATAAATTACAGCTCGTAAGTCTTCCAGGCTATTAATTTTTTGATATTTTGAAAAATAATAAATTATTTTTTTCTGATGATAATGAAACCCAGTGATAGGGGATGTCTTGATTTTCTTAAGGTGGGAACATAATTATAATCAGGGGCAGATATCAAGAGGCGTAGGAGGACTACTCCCCATTTTCACTGCCAACAAGTGCTTGCTGTCAAAAACAAAAAAATATTTAATGGAAATTCTGTATTAACCTACCATTTGTTTTGAAATGCCTGTACCAAGTCAGGACCATTGCAGTCGACTTTTGCTTTGTCTTTTTGTCTCATAGACTTCGGCTCTTGACAACTCTTTTCGGTAATCATATAAACTACACGTATACCGTTTTTCTCCTGTTATAGAATTTGTGAAATTTTCTGTGTTGATGTATAAGTGTTTTATCAATAAAGATGAATAATAGAAAACAGTTAAAGGTGTTTACATAGAATGATACTTAATATGCATATATGAGGGAATAACCGATTTAAAAATATTCTTACTCTCATTATACGCCCTTGGACAAAACCTACTCCTATTTTTTCATTTAAGGGTTTTATGTTTGTACAGAAATAACAAAAATACCGAAGTTACCGTTAATTCATTTTCTGCATACAAATAACCAAATGGATCTAGATAGAAAATCCAAAGTTGGCTAAGGACAGAGCTATGCATGAAGGAGATAATCCTTATTTATAAACAAAATCTCGTAAAATTTATATATTGCTAATTTCAATAAAATTCTTTTTCGAGTCAGAACCGAAGTACTGACTTCATGTACTTGGTTGGTGAATACCCTCGGGGGACTAATAGTTCGCCAGCAGAGGCATCGGCCCTGTGGTAATAAATAACAAAAATACCGAAGTTACCATTAATTTATTTTCTGCATATGCGCATTTCGACAACTTATGTCTCATCAGTGCAGATCAAACCAAAACATTTTGGAAGTCCAATAACTGAAAAACATGAAAAACTGATAGAGAACAAATAAGGGAACATAAAGGATCTAGATAGAAAAGCCAGTTGATTCGTGTTGTATGTTAATGTCGAATTTTGATTCCGGTTTCTACCTTGGTAAATTAACTTATTAAAGATGTCAAAGACTGGTATTTTTGAAAGAAATTCTTACGTACAGTCTTATATTTTTGCATTTTCACTGTGTTTTTCTAGCACATTCTTGCTCTCAATTTATGAAAATATCCCGAAACTTTCAAATACAAGTTATTCTTTAAATTTTACCTGAACAGTGTATACCCTTGAATTACTTTTATAGTGCAGATAGTACAACTGGTGTCTGTGCCTAATAGGGGTGATGGGTCACCGTCATTTACGATGGTTAATTATTGCTATTGTTTTTCGTTTTGCTTGTTTCCTTTTTCATAATGTTTTTTTTCTTTTCATCATTGTTCATTGGTTTCTTTATTTTCTGTTCGGTTTGTCATTTTAAGGAACGCCAACGAACACAGAAATCTTCTTTGCCAGAAACTACTAGATCTAAATCTTTTTGCACACAAAAATTGTTATCTCGGTATTAAAATTTACGAAAAAGGGAACCTTTTAAAATTTCCCTAACATGGACAGTAGTATTCCTAATTCTCTTTCTAACGGAATGTATATGAAAAGGAAAGGAAATGGGGTAAATGTCAAGGAGACAACATCCCGTATCCAGGTTTAAACGACCCAAAACAAAGCATCTATGTTTCACAACTGATTCGTTACGCGAGAGCTAGCATAAATTATACAGACTTTCTCATAAGACATGTTCATTTGCGTGACCGCCTTCAAGGCTTCAACAAATAATTCCGTCTCATACGGTCATTAAAAGAATTCTTTAATAGATATCAATCCCTTGTAGAAAAAAATTGAAGTTTTGGTCCGAACAGTGATTCAAAATCCCTTTTTACTGAATACTGGGATAACCATTATAAGTTATCATGCACTGAACCAACTAATATGATTATTTAGATAGTGTCGAAAATCGTTGAACGGCAAGCGTCCTTATGTACAATTCTGATATGTACGCTTTTGAATGACTTTGGTCTACATGTAGGTGAAACACTACATTATCATGATTATTGATTGTCATGTGTAGGGCGGACATGGTTATTTAGCAGGTGGTTAATCAGCCAATAGAATCCAAGTTTACATCCGCATAACCGCACAATTCTTTTTTTACTGTCTACGACCTTTCAATTGCTGTTGAGTTGCTACTGGACACTACTGCAATGGATGGGGAGTTTGTTACGCCATTAAACCGGTTTAACTTAAATGCCTGTACTAAGTAATGACAATTGCTGTGTACAATTTTCGGCAGAATTTAAAGCTGCTTTGTCTTTTTGTTTCTTGGACATTGGCCCTCGACAATTCTGTTCGGTAATATTGTAATTACCCCAATATGCCATCTATATCGAGCAATACCTGAACATATTATATTATTTTGACATTAGAAATATTGTCTCAATATAAACTCACACTAAACAACAGCGAACCATCCAACAGTTTAGACATATTTTTTGCAGTTACCTTAGCTAACATATTATCTAACCGAATCCAGAAGACAAAAGATGTACAATACACACCACAGCAAAATGAATTCTTATATACTAGTATTAGGCTTTAAACATTCTTTAACATTTAATATACCTCATACCATTTGTAAAGCATGCAATCGAAGCCGGTATTAGTTTGCAGAAAAAACAACAAAAAAGTGGTAATATGACTATTTTTAAAACAAAATATAATAACATACTTAATATCTTCAGTGTTTTATAGATTAAAACGACTATGAAAATCCATCATAAGTACTCCTTTTCTAATGTGGAAGCGAAATTTACTAGGGACGTTCTCCTGTTTTCAGTCTTTGATTGATTTCTTCGAGCACTTCCGGTAAGTCCACTATACTGTCAATGACGTAATGAGCACCAGATTTTCTTAGAAAATCACGTGACCTTTCATGTTTCTCTTGTTCTTCTTCCGGTGTCAATTTAGCACTATCTTCCAAACTGTCAACTTCCATATAGTTGCTATATTTAGTCACGCCAACACCCCAGCATCCGGCCTCGAGTGCCTCTCCAACCCCACTGACTGTATCATCAACTTTCACAACTGCTTGAATTGGATGAACGTTTAGCAAGTCCATGTTTCTATATACCATAAATGGTTTCGGACGCGCGCCGTTGATGACGTCATCACCGGCTACAGATGCATCAGGTACGTAACCTTGTTTCTTTGCGTCTTCAAGTAAAATTTCAACCATAGAACTCAAAAATCCTGTTGTATGACCAATTTTCACGTTGAAGTTTTCTCTCATTTGTCTGACAGCTTCTACCGTACCTGGTAGTAGTGCAGTATATTTGCGAAGACAACTTAGTTGCATTGGAACGAAATCCTCGAACATTTTGTCAACATCATTTTGATCTGGTTCTTTTCCTTTTGTTTCTGTCCATCTTTTTTTAATATCTGGCATTTCTGTTAAAGCCTTTATATGTAGATCTTTTCGCAATCCCATTGGAATACGGGCTTCTTTCATTGAAATTGGTACTCCATGCTTTTTGAATACGTCCACGAAAACGACGGCAGGGGCAATTACATATTTATCCGCCGTCGTTCCACTCCAGTCTAAAATGACGGCTTTTACGGGACCAACGTATTGCCTTGCAAATCTATAACCAACACTCATCTTTGTTTCAGAACTAATGAATTATATCCACGCCTGTTGTCTACCTGTAATATATAGATATATAATTATCATTCACTACTGTCCTTGAATTTTTATCGTTCACTACAGTACAACATGCTAATAGATCACATTGGCGATAAGAAATTACAACACAGTGATCAAAATATCGGACCAGTAACAGCCAAACCTATTCAAGAGACCACTTACATTAAGCAAAAACCTGTCTAGTGAAACTGTACATTCCTTTGTAATGAATTCCATATTAAATGAACCTGCATTTAAAGACCATCTGTCACCTCTACTTTTACTTGTGTGGTCTCTTAAGACAAGTTTGACTGTACATGTCAAATCGCCAATTATACTATAACTAATCCGAGATTCTGATTATCGCAAAATATTCAACGAATGTTCAAACAACACAGTAATTCACAGTGTTTTTCGATCATGAAGTCAGTGAGGTCCTTTTTGAGATTTAAACGCCGGAAATTTTGGCGGGAAACTGATTTTCTCTTGGCTTTTCATCTACTTTGCATTAAGGCAATCAACCCTTGACATGCAATGAAGGAATATCAAGAATTTCATCAAATTTTGTCAAAAGTCTATTTAAGAAATATACAATGATATTTTGAAAAGAAAAGTGGGAGTCAGCGTGCAAAATTTTCTAAGGGACCGACCATTTAACCTGAAAAGGGGGGGGGGGGGTTATGGTTTTTTTTTCTGGACAGAAAATTTTTTTCGTGCTTCGCGCGAAACAAATTATTTATTTTTTGCANTTTTTTTTTCATCATTTTGGCAGCCAAAATATTTTTTTCACATAAAATCAGATCCAAAATATTTTTTTAGAAAAAAAACCATAGCCCCCCCCCCCTTCAAGTTAAATGGTCGGTCCCTAATGCATCATGATGGATAAAACAAGAGAAATCCGAAAGTCAGAGACAGTTTCAAAAAATCCTTAAATAAATAAATAAAAAGGTGAGATCAGGTGCTCAAGGAGTGTAAACATGCCCTTCTCCATATACAGGGCACCCTTCACACAGTCCGTGACAGTTGGACAAATAAACATTGGAATCGCATAGAAACAAATACATCACACGACAAAGAAAGAAAAATGGGGACAATTGAGATGAACAACACAGACCCAAAAACAAAACCACGGGAAAGACCAAGCGCATACTCCATCTCAAGGATTGCAAATTTTTAGAATAAACGATGCAGTAGTTACTCCAGCAGATTTTAGACTTTGCAGAAATGTCATTGAATGCAGAAGTAACTCTAGCAGATTTGATACTTTGTAGAAATGTCGCTGAATGCAGTAGTTACTTCAGCAGATTTGATACATTGTAAAATATCGTTCAATATATCAGTTACTCTGGCAGATTTGAAACTCAGTATAAATCTAATTGAATGCAGTAGTTACTCTTGCACATAAATGTAGTTGAATGCAGTAGTTACTCTCTTGCAGATTTGAAACTCAGTATAAGTCTAATTGAATGCAGTAGTTACTCTTGCAGATTTGAAACTCAGTATAAATCTAATTGAATGCAGTAGTTACTCTTGCACATAAATGTAGTTGAATGCTGTAGTTACTCTCTTGCAGATTTGAAACTCAGTTTAAGTCTAATTGAATGCAGTAGTTACTCTTGCAGATTTGAAACTCAGTATAAATCTAATTGAATGCAGTAGTTACTCTTGCAGATTTGATACTTCTAGCAAACCAATGAATACAATTGTAGTTGTAGAAAAATTGAGACTTTGTAGAAATCTCATTGAATTCATTTGTTACTCTGGCAGATTTGAGACTGTGTGGAAATCTCAATGCAGTAATTCCTCTTGAATATTCAAATATAAAAGATAACAGGAAAACATCTTCAATGATAAAAAATTACAATTCATGCCGGAATCTGCCGGGAACTGCACTTGAAAAAACATATATAAGACAAAAGACAAACGTATGCAACGCATGAATAGGAACTCTGGACAGCCGGACTTTTTTAAACTGGTTTATTGCTACCCAAAACCCACCCTTTCTCTGCCCCGTTTCCATATATTATAATGAACATGCGAATGAAAGAATAGGACAAAACGTAATTCATAAAGTTGGGCCAAAAGGTGCTCGCCGCCATTCCGTCGGCTAACCAGTGATTTTAATCCACTGTTAAAACACTGCCTCACTATGAAAGAAAATCATACTCGATCACAACGTCCCGAAGGTTTTGGAAAACCGTCATATATTGTAGTAGGCATCGGCAGTCTCAGTGAGTGTGTCGAAATCTCATTGAGTACAGTAGTTACTCTTGCATATTTTAGAATTCGTCGAAATCTCATTTGATGCAGTAGTAACTCTTGCAGAATTAAGACCGTGAATGATTAACAAGTAAAGTGCATAGTCTTAATATATAATGTTCTCAAACAAAATATCGAAGTGACGTTTATCATCCTCTATTGTGATTGTATCAGCATCCAGAACACTTCCGTGAAAGCCATATCCATATCAGCAGTTGACCTGGATAAATCAAGCGATTCACCCAACGCTGCTAAGACTATAACTTCAAACGAAATCAAACGGAAAAATAAACATATGCTCTTTCCGATTAGGAATTCAAAACAAAGTCATACTTACACAACTAGATAAACTAGACGTTAGAAAAACTACAGAAACTTGGTCGTTCATATCACAGCTGCCATGTTTTCATATTATGGCGTCACAAAAGCTCCAAAGAACGATAGATAACGTAACATCCCGATGAAGAACGATAGATAACGTAACATACCGATGAAGAACGATAGATAACGTAACATCCCGATGTTGCCTCAACATAATTTCGACTAGTTCGGTCAAAATATAGATGCGGTTACAAAACTTTGATTAAAAACTACAAAACATGTTAAAAGAAGCTGAAAATTGCTGAGAAGATAGAATGAGGCGTGTGTATGTCGAGTTTTTGGAGAATTGAAACCTCAGTTCTAAAATTACAATTTTAAAATACAAAATATAGGATGATAAAAAAGTTATCGGGCTTCGATAAGGCCCCCATTTCGAAATGCCGTACTTAGGGACTGACCGTTTAACCTGAAATGGTTATGGTTTTTTTCTGGACAGAAAATTTCTTTCGCGCTTTACGCGAAAAAAAAAATATCTATTTTTTTCACGTGTGTCAACAAAATATTTTTTTTCAAGATTAACATAATCTTTTTAGGTAGCAAGCCTCCTTCAGAAATTTTTTTTTCATCATTTTATCAGCCAAAATATTTTTTTTTCACATAAAATCAGCTCCAAAATAATATTAAATGCAAAAGACAAAGCAAAACCTTCAAGAAATTGTTGACTTAAGCAAAATTCGATGAAACAGACGAGTAGCAGACTTCCAAAGCAGTAACAAAATATCTTGGACAAAGCTGTGGTGTATGTATTCATATTCAGAAAGAAAGCACATTTGAATTTGAAAATTTAATGAAATTTACAGGGACAAATAACATTAATTTTTACATGTCCCCAAGTAATATATGTTATAACTTGTAACGGTTGCGGAAAAATTATATATTTGAAACTGTGCAAA
>MJUU01007695.1:26104-39550 GCA_002080025.1 Modiolus philippinarum
GGGGGGGGGGCGGCAAAATAACTACTCAGCAACTTAAATCAATCATTAAACATTGAATCTACGTGATTTATTAAATCTCAAATTTTTAGATCACAATTACACTAAGTATTCACATGCATATTAAATTCAGTTGTCATTACATGCATGAGTAATAATTATCAAAGTGAGGTCAAAAGTTGAATTATAAATTGTATCTTTATTATATAAAGTTGAAAAAAACATGTCTAACTAAATGCATAATAATGCTGATAAATAGGTAAACTTGTGTTCGGAAAAAGGGGGAATTGGAAGAAAAGGTCGTAAAAGAGGCAGGAGTTAGGAGAAAGTTGGTTGGGAGATAGTTGGAAGAAGGATGGGAGATGACAGGAAGTGAATTGGGCAGTAGTAAAACAGAAAGAAAGAGGATAGAAAAACCCGCCCCCAATACAAGACAAAAGGAGCTCAGACATATATTTACAAACTTATTGAAAAGATATGCATATAACAATGTTTTTTTGTGTGGAATGCATAAATATGTTGAATCTGAATCATTTAAAATTTGGTTATTAATTAGAATTGCGAACATAATACAACATAAAGCACATCGAATTAAATCCGAATTTATAGCACTATAATTATATCTTACAGGTTAGAAATATAATAAAATAAAACAAATTTAAATCTTACCCCAATGAAGACAAAGCTAGACAATCTGTAGCCATCAAATATTTATATCATAAGACATGTATTTGCCATGCACGGATACAGTGTTAAATATTTGATATCACAACAGATGTTCCGGAATGACTGAATTTTACACTTATGATCCACTAATTCACACAAAAACATGACTGTTTTCTTGTTTATGACAAAATATTAACATATACACAAAATATATCTAACATTTTGACTATTTATATATATTCAGTAAACTTTAATAGAAAAATTTTGAAACAGGGATATCCTTGCATGAATCGACCGCAGCATTCTCTATAAGTTTTGAACATGTCAAGATTTTCTTAAATTCTTAAAGCCTTAAATGGACATGCTAGTAGGGTGATGGACACAGTAACTATAATGCATTTTCCCTGGATGATAAACTGAAAGACAATAGTTTGTAAAAACATTTATGGATGAAAACAGGAAGGTTTTGCATCTATAAAAGAAGTGCAAGATACTACAACATTGAACGAAGTCACCTTGTCATCACAGAGGGGAAGAAAGAGTATTAGTATGAAGATATCAGAAAATTGGATAATTTATTGAACTGGACATGGCTAGGACAAATATACTTTATTTTCCAATTTTCGGCACTTGTTGCTGCTTGCTGATAATTGTACTGTCAAGAAACTCACCAAGACTCTAAGTGACGAGGAATTTATCAAACATGAGATCAAACTTCAAATCAGTTTACAAACGCTTCTCTTCCTGTAAGTCACATCAATTAAAGGAAGAAATAAGAAAATTTCAGTTGTGATAAAGAATAGCACAGTAAGAAGTCCACATACTGCACCCATTATCAACCCATATCAACAATATCATCAAAAATATCCCTCCTGTATAAATTAAAATCATATTTGCCAACACATATTAATTATTTTACAACGCATACATTTTGCCTTACATTGATTTTTGCAGCTCTATTTGGGGGAATTTACCTCAACAAGATTCAGATAGAATCATTAAACTGCAGAAGAGAGCTGCAAGGATTATTTCATTATTCTGCTTATACATTAGGGAACAACTTACCAACTGATTTAAAAATATCTAAAAGCTTAGACATATTTTGAACTATTTTTGTCGACTTCTTAATGATCTATTTATATATTTATTATTGTTTGTTTATATGTATGTCATACCTAATACTGTTATATATCAATTGTTGTAAATATGTTGATATTTAGAGGGCCCCAATGAAAATTAGACAATGTCTAATTGGGTTACCCTCTTTAAATAAAGATTTTATTATTATTATTATTATTATTATTATTATTATTATTATTATTATTATACCCATCTAACGTTACGTCCTCATCACAACAATCTCCATCTGATGTTAGTCTTCATCACAGTAATCTTCATCTGACGTTACGTCCTCATCACAACAATCTCCATCTGATGTTACGTCTTCATCACAGTAATCTCCATCTGACGTTACGTCCCTTACAACAATCTCCGTCTGACATTACGCCCATTTATTATATAGATAGCGGTGAAAGATTGAGATTTCCCAGTGAAAGAAAAGTGATAATTAACTGTGAAATTATTTTCCATAATGTCACTCTAGGAAGTGACGTCACAATAGACGTTATCAATGTTGTTGTTAAGTAAACGTAACAGCGGATTAATCTTGAAAACGTAGTTCATGAAATGGATCATCAAAGGAACCATCAAATATGCATGAAGATCTATATAATAAAAACTATAACTAATCCTTGATTCTGATTATCGAAAATATTCAACTCCGCGCATTCGTTAATTACTGCGTTATTCGATCATTCATTTGATATTTTGCGATAATCAGAATCTTGGATAAGTTATAGTATAATTAACAACAATCTCCATCTGACGTTACGTCGTCATCACAGTAATCTCCATATCACGTTACGTCCTTATCACAACAATCTCCATCTGACATTACGTCCTCATCACAGTAATCTCCATCTGACGTTACGTCCTCATTACAACAATCTCCGTCTGGCATTACGTCCTTTTTTCAACAATCTTCATCTGACGTTACATCCTTATAACAACAACCTCCATCTGACGTTACGTCCTCATCACAGTAATCTCCATCTGACGTTACATCCTTATCACAACAATCTCCATCTGACGTTACGTCCGTATCACGACAATCTCCATCTGACGTTACATACTTATCACAACAGTCTCCGTCTGGCATTACGTCCTTTTTTCAACAATCTTCATCTGACTTTACGTCCTTATCACAACATTCTCCATATGACGTTACGTCCTGATAAAAAAAATAATCTCAATCTGACGTTACTTTCTTATCACAACAATTTCCATCTGATGTTGCGTCCTAGTTACAAAACTACGTCCTTATAAGAACAATCTCCATCTGGCGTTACGTCCTTATCACAACTATCTCCATCTGACGTAAAGTCCTTATCAAAACTATCTCTATCTGACATTACTTCCTTATCACAACTTTCACTATCGACGTTATGTCATTATCACAACAATCTCCATCTGACGTTACGTCCTTATCACAACAATCTCCACCTGAAGTTACGTCCTTATCACAACAATCTCCATCTGACGTTACGTCCTTATCACAGTAAATGCAAAGTAGAGGTCACGTGACTGCATTCATTATCAACCCATTATCAACCCATTTCACGTTTTGTCCTGGTCACAGCAAAGTTACTTTCTTATCACAACAATTTCCATCTGATGTTGCGTCCTAGTTAAAAAACTACGTCCTTATAAAAACAATCTCCAACTGGCGTTACGTCCTTATCACAACTATCTCCATCTGACGTAACGTCCTTGTTGTAAATATGTTAAAGTTATAAATCACGTTATTCCGTGTGTCTGAATGTCAGGCCGGCACACACATCGCGGGAACATGGCATGTTCATTTTGGCTTTTGTTGACGTCGATGTTGTCCCAAGTTGTTTGGCGTTAGAATATTCATAGCTACGTTTAGTAACTTACTCTTCTGATCTTTTCATAGTATTCTATAACGCTTATCTGTCAACAGCAGCTTCATTTTAACTTGAATAGTTCGTACTTTCATTTCCATGTTGACACTGACGACCATTTTTGGAACTATTTTTAGTGCGAATTAATTTAGTGATTTGACCTATATAAATAGGTTACTATAGTCCGTTTTTGAATTAGATATTGATCAGCTGATTCAGGTAAACACATTCACTGTTCACCGTCCTATTCTCCTGATATTTATTATTTTAGTATCGAGACACAAGTGTTTTTATTTAATTTGAACGCTACCGTTGTTTATACTGTACTTGTTGTAATCATTTGACTGAATAATTATCTTAAAACAACAGAGTTGAATTAATTACTATTTTAGTTAGTTTAGAACTAGTAATATACAGAACAAAACAAGATCAACATCTGCAGCACTGGAACACATTTATAAAACTGGTGGCAGCCGTGGAAAATTTTCTTTTTTAAGGAAATTCTTTGAACTCAGTTATTTAAATAATAATTAAAGTCCCTTGACCAATAATAAATAAAAATTTAAAAAAAAAACAAGACATGCAGCAACAGCAAAAGGCAAAGACAAGAGTGTATTGCAGATTGGTGAGAAATATATATTGAGAATTAGACACATAATCCATTTCAAGTAGAAATACCCCTACTCAATACCATTCAGCATGGATAAATTTTAATCCAAGTCTGATTTTATTCAAACACACACATAGGTTTATCGACAAAGATAAATTTTAATCTGAAGTCGATTCAATAAAAATTTCTTGTCAAACACATAAGTTTATCGACAAAGATAAATTTTAATCTGAAGTCGATTCAATAAAAATTTCTTGTCAAACACATTAGTTTATCGACAAAGATAAATTTTAATCTGAAGTCGATTCAATAAAAATTTCTTGTCAAAAACATAGGTTTATCGACAAAGATAAATTTTAATCTGAAGTCGATTCAATAAAAATTTCTTGTAAATAAAATAGGTTTATCGACAAAGATAAATTTTAATCTGAAGTCGATTCAATAAAATTTATTGTGACACATAGGTTCATTGACAAAGCTAACAATATTACTATAAACAATACACGGTTATCATCTATAGACTATTGTATAAAGTTATACTTTATTGTAGTGATATACACGTCTAGTGAAACTTGTGCACTCCATTATCAGAATGCATAAATATAATTTAAGATATAAACAATTACCTTGCTATGGTCCAACTGTTGAAGGGGAGATAATAACATCTATACCCACATGCAATACTATGTCCTTTCCAAGTTATGAAACTCAGCCATGTACATCAGGTTTGAACTCTATTAGGGTATCAAATTCAAGTTCACTGATTGACCCTCTAGCCCAGAATAAAAATCTACTGAATCCACAAAGGGAGATAATAACAACAGTACCTACATGCATTGGTATTCCCATTGCTTATAATGCTTCACAATCAGGGTTTTCTGATACAAATAAAAGAAATGTACCCAATGCAAATTTATTGAGTGACCATATAGTCCAAGGTAGAAATTTGGCCAATACAAAAGGGGAGATAACTCAAAGTTTACTTGATGTCCCTGTTCCAATGGGTTCTGAATTGTCAAATATTGAGAAAATCAGGAATCAATTTTTAGTTCCATTGAAGTCAGTAAGTGACACAGCATTATATTCCAATAACCAACAATTGAATGAAAATGAGAGTCACATGGTTTTGATGCTGAGAGAGCAATTAAAATCTATGAAGGAACAATATGATGCATTAAAAGAGAGTATGTCAAAAGTAACAAATAATGAGATAGATGAATTGAAATCTGAACTACAAAAATTAAAATCCAAAAATTCATCATGTCAAATCATGAAGGGTACTACTAGTATTCCAAGTGAACAAGAAATACATCCAGCCTCTGTTAGAAACACAAGGCCAGCATCGTATAACCAAGGCATGATGGGAAACCCAACCCAATCTACTAAACAAGATACCCCATCAACAATGCTTAATCAATCAAAGTCAGTTAGTTCTGTCCCAACAGGCTTTAATCCAGGTCAACATTTATTCCATAATGATTCATCCTGTCAAACTATTACTGGTACTATTCCATCATTGATTCAGTCATCTGCACAACAGGAGATAAATCCTGTTAGATGTGAGATCCCATCAACCTATTACCAAGGTATGACAAAAGGTTATACTCAATTTATGCAGCAAGGCAATCGTGCAACAACCTACAGTCGGCCACAGTTGGTCAGTTCAGTCCAAACTGGTACAAGTCAACAGTCCTATCATAATGATAATGAGCCAAAATATCTTTCAGAACAGCAAAGCTTGGTACCTTATAAACCTGCAAATCAACAGTCAAGTACCTCATGTTCAGCACTTGTACCCATTCAAAATGAATTTGTTGGCAATCAATATCCCAATCAGAGAGGAAGTAACTGTGAAATTAGACCACAAGACTATCGTCGTCGTACCAGAGTTCCATGTTACAATGGAAAGAAGCCATGGGCAGCATACCCGATGCAGTTTGAGCTCATAGCAGAACTCAACAACTGGGCACCTTCTGTTAAGGCTGTGGAATTACTAACTGCATAGAAGGATGATGCTATGGTTTATGCCTCATTCCTGTCATTTGAAGTAAAATCATCATATTCCTCACTCTGTGCAGCAATGGCAAGCAGATTTGGGGATAATGGATATCCTGAGACATATCGTCAAGAGCTTTTCACTCTGAAAAAGCAACACCGAGAGACAATTCAGGAGTATGCATCACGAGTTGAAATGATGGTACGAAAATCATTTCCAACAATTGACGGCAGTACACACAGTGCACTTAGTGTCGAGTACATGCTGAGAGGCCTCCCAGATCAAAGCATTGCACTAGATTTGCTCACCAAAAGAATAAGCACCATGACTGGGGCTATTCATCAAGTTGTATTATGTGAGACGTACAAGAGAGGATCCAAAGATAAACATATACGACAAGTACAAAGTGAAGATTTGCATATTCAGACACCTTACATGCATGATTCTGAGACTTGTCAAGAGGTTGAAGTGAGGAAAGTAGGCGGGAAACGCTATGTTACAGAGGAGCGATTGAATCAATTTGAGAGAGATATCAAAGATTCAATCACCAGTTCAATTAATGACACCATTACAAAATCTGTTGGAGAAATTATCAAAAATGAAATGAGAAAGGTGAGCAGACCTCCTACCAGACAAGCCATACAACAACAAACGGTAAAATGGGAGAAGAGACAAAAACTGAAATGCTTTTTGTGCCATGAAGAAGGTCACTATAAGAGAAACTGTCCAAATATGGATAAAGTACAGAAGTCCACAATGAATTATAGCCAAAAAGCAGGTCAACAACAAACGTCATCTTTAAACTAAATGGGGTTGGCACTGTCGGCCAAGTATCAGCCCTTGAAAGTGAAAATAAGAAAAGAATTGACAAGGTATCCCAGTTTCGGGATAATGTAAATAGACCATATGATGAAAATAGTATGGAAGATCAGAATCTTGACCTTGAAATGTTGTTTGAGGAATCTGTTGAGCAGCTTGCTATTTCCAGTGTTGTAGTAGGTAGTGATGCTGAGAAACTGTCGGAAATGACAAAAGGGAGGATTGTCATTGACAGGGTTACTGCAGCTTCGATGCCTGTTGTTATTAACAAGGTTGAACCAAAGGCGGTTATAGACACTGGAGCAGAGGTGACGGTCCTCAATGAGAAGTTGTATAACAAGATTCCTGAGGGTGTTAGGCCTAAACTGAAAATGGCAACGAGAAATTTAGTAGTTGCGGAGGCTGGGAAACACATGACTTCAAAAGGAGTAGCTGATATTGAACTAGGGTTAGGGAATGACACCTTTGTATGGCCTGTTTACATTGCTCCAATTGAGGATAACATCCTACTAGGATGTGACATAATTGATGAAAAATATATTACCATTAATTCCAAGACAGGAATACAATTGAATGGAGATTGGATAGAGTGTGAAACCAAGAGGCAGAGTGATGAAGTAGCTAGAGTGATAACTAAAGAGCCTATTACCATTCCAGCTTATTCAGAGATTGTAGGGTTGAACAGTAGAGACCTGTCCACAAGATATACTGTTTTAGAACCTGTAGTTGAGGACAACAGGAAGTTTATAATAGCACGTGCACTGGTTGATCCTCACAGTAGTAATATTCCGGTTAGACTTATTAACCTTGACGACCACCCTGTAAAACTTAGAAAAAACTACTTGCTTAGAGAGCTTCATCCTGTAAATGATGTTACAGAGGTTTCTAAAGTTGAAGAGGTAAACAGGGCTTTCAGTTTACAAGAAAGATCAAAACAGACATGTGCCAGGCTTCATCATGATAGGCAGTCTGAATACAGAGACCTGAATGACCCCATCATTATACCTGAAACATGGGGAGATATCAAAGTGATCAGAAAGGTTGGGAACAGTGGGGATGAAGATTCACCTATGAATAAGGCCGATATTCATAGGTTACCAGAATTTCTACAAGACTAATATGACCGGAGTGTCATCAATCTTATGAGTGAGACTCACAAGAGAAAATAACAGCAACTGCTGATTAAAAATAAAGATGCATTTGCATCTAACAAAGCAGAATTGGGGTCATGCTCAATTTTGAAGCATAAAATTGATACCTCAGGCTCAACTCCAATTAGACAGCCCTTACGTCGGACGCCTTTACACTTTGAAAATGAGGAAGGAAAGCACCTAAGAGAGCAGTTAGAGAGTGGTGTTATACGACCATCCACATCTGCTTGGGCCTCCAATGTTGTCCTAGTCAGGAAGAAAGACAATACTGTTAGATGGTGCATAGATTACCGTTTTATTAATGACGCAACTGTCAAATGTGCCCAACCGTTACCACGCATTGACATGTGCATTGATTGTCTTCATTCGGCCTCTCTATTTTCCTGTTTAGATTTACAAAGTGGCTATTGGCAGCTCCAAGTAGAGGAAAAGGACATCCCAAAGACTGCTTTCATTACAAAGTTTGGGTTATTTGAATATACCAAGATGCCTTTTGGCTTATGTAACGCGCCTTCCACCTTCCAAAGATTTATGGAATTGATATTTCGAGGCCTCCAATGGCAAACAATTTTGATATATCTCGACGACATCATAATTTTCAGTTCTGACATTGATCAACATTTTGACCATCCTGAGGAAGTATTTAGCAGACTAAAGAATGCAGGACTCAAACTAAAGCCCTCAAAATGTGATCTCATCAAAGATGAAATTTTGTATCTTGGGCATATAGTGGGTAAAAATGGAGTAAAACCAAACCAGGATATCATAGAAAAAGTAAAATCTTGGAAGATACCAACTAATGCCGAAGAAGTTCAAAGATTCATGGGGTTACGCAACTACTACAGGCAATTTATTAAAGGATTTAGCACAATAGCCGCCCCACTAACAAATTTAACCAAGAAAGACAACCCATTTGATTGGACAGAGGAAACTCAGAGAACATTTGAACTATTAAAAAAGGCTTTCTGCACAGCACCAATCCTAGCTTATCCGAGACCAGATGCTCAGTTCATCCTAGACTGTGATGCTTCCAATGTAGGAATTGGCGCGGTATTACAGCAGGTACAGGATGGCAAAGAAAAGGTGATTGCTTATGCATCAAAACGCCTGGATAAGACCCAACAACGGTATAGTGTCACAAGACGAGAGTTGCTGGCCATGGTCACCTTTATTCACCAATTTAGACACTTTCTGGCAGGCAGTAAGTTCATCTTACGGACAGATCATGGTGCCTTAAAGTGGCTGTACTCTTTCAAAGATCCCACTGGGCAACTAGCAAGATGGATTGAGTCTCTAGCTCAATACAACTTTGAAATAGTGACACGTCCTGGTTTAAAACATGGGAATAGAGACTCATTATCAAGACTTAACTACGATGACAAACTCTGCATATGAGAAAGGAAAGTTTAACAAAAACTGTGATATTTGCCAGAAAATAGAAATTGAGTGGCATAAATTTAATGAAGAAGTCAACGATTTCAAGATGTAAACAAAATCTGCCAAGAAAAGTCATCAGATGTCCAAGTAAGAGTAACCACCAGACAGCAACTGAAAAAGGAAACATGTAAAACTTGGTTGGCTAAGTACAACAATACAGAAATAGCTTCCTTTCAACGTGAAGACCAAATATTGAAAAATTTACATCAATGGAAAGACAAAGATTGTTTACCTTGTAGAGAAGAAGCTGCAAGTATTCACCCTGCAGCACGCCACTACTGGCTTAACTGGCAGAACATCGTTAGAAAAGATGGCGTTTTATATCAAAAATGGTTGATTGAACCAGAAGAAAAGCATAATCTTCAACTTATTATTCCATCTGTACTTCAGAAGGAAGTACTGATTGGATTTCATGACACTACTTATGCAGGACACTAAGGTGTAAATAAAACTAAGGAGGAAATGAAGCAATTTGTAACATGGTATAGGATGGGACAAGATATAGCTTATCACATAAAAACTTGTGAAATCTGTAACAGAAACAAGAATCCATCACCAAAACTGACTGCACCTATAATGGATTATAGAAGTGGAAGTCCATTAGATAGAGTGGCTCTCGATGTTATGGGACCACTCCCAACAACTAAAAGAGGAAATAGATACATCCTTGTAATTGGTGATTACTTCACCAGGTGGATTGAAGTGTATCCCATTCCCCATCAAAATGCAGATTTAATAGCAGACAAATTTGTCAAAGAATTTATAGCTCGATATGGAGCACCATTAGAGGTCCATAGTGACCAAGGAAGAAACTTTGAGTCTGAATTGTTCAAGCAAGTTTGCAAGTTGCTTGAAATTCATAAAACCAGAACAATAACATATAATCCATCACCGAATGGTATGATAGAAAGGTTCAATAGAACACTGGCAGGCATGATTAAATCTTTTGTAAATGCCAATGCAACTAATTGGGATATACACATTAATCTCCTGTTGTCTGCATATAGAAGTTGTATACATCCTGCAACAGGATATACACCCAACTATCTCATGCTCGGAAGGAAAGTAAACCTTTCCAGAAACATCCTATTTTCAAATCCAAATATTAACCCAATTACCACAGAAGAGTATACCAAGAAATTGGAAAATACAATGGAACAAGTTTATCAAATTGTTAGAGACCACTTACAAACCTATGCTCAGCGAAAAAAGAGAGACAGTGACACGAGAATCTCACAGTATCAATACCAAGTGGACTCTCTAGTTTATAAATTAGACAGAACAATAAATAAGAAATTAATGAACCCATGGGTAGGGCCATACAAAATAACTAAGGTTATCAGTCCTGTCGTGTATGAAATTTCCAAAAAAAAATAAAAGGGAAATAATTCATTATGATAAACTTAACCAATGTCATGTAGGGCAACCAGATAGGGTGTAAAAAAAAATTATAGCAAACTGACAATGTATAGCACGAGTTTCATATACATGTACCTGTAAATATGTTTTAACGTTTTGTATGTTATTATTAAGCATTCTATTTATGGCCCGTCCTACTTTATATTTAATCAGAATGGGGATTCTTAGATGTTCTAAGTGTAATTTTGAAGACATTAAAAGACAAGCCCTTGATCATTTTGTAAAAAGACATTTGCATCCATGTGAGGTCCCATTTTATTGTACCTTATGTCAGTTTAAAGGAACAACAGAAGCTAAGTGGGAGAAACATTTAGTGAAATTTCCAAAACATTTATTAGCCGTAAAAAATGTGAAAACACCGTTGTCTGGTAAAGCTTACCTACAGTTAAGTGAAAAACCCTTTCGTATTTCCATTGGGGCAAATGGCCAATTAATCCCTGTTAATAAAAACATTGTACAAAAACCTATCGGTAGTTCCGATCAGATCACAGTTAATACAGTAATTGATGAAGAAGTTCCAGAAGTTCCAGATGTTGGAGAGGAAGTAATTATTGAGGAACAAGTTATTTTCGAGGTCGAGGATCCGGAGATGGCGACTAGTTCAAGTTTTATTGGGGAGGAGAATGTTAACCCTACTGAAAAAATTTTGGAGTTGGAATCAATTCTTAAAAAGGAGAGGGAAGACTTCGAAAGATACATAAACAAATGTGAAAAAAACCAAAGATGATTTAAATGCTAAACTTATAAATGTCGAGGACAAATTGATAAAGGAAAAACACTTAAGGCAAAATATTGTTATTAAATACAATAAATATAGAAAAAATTTATCTACCGTCCGTAACCCATCTCCTGCACCCTTTCCAGAGTTTCCGTCATATCCTAGAAAAACAGATGTCCGCAGATTGTGCAAAAGAAAATTGGACTTTTCACCAGAAATAAAAAAGTGTTGTTGTTATTCCAAAACGTGTATAATGAATAAACATTTTGCTTGATATATGTGTTATATGGACATTTATTATGAACATTTCTTCTGAATTATTGTATATTATGAACATTGTATTTATATGCTTTCATGTGTTTAAGAAGTGAATATCTAAGTGGTAAAATTTTCAAATAGTGAATTTCGTGATAATTTTGAAAATTATTTTACCATATTTTCTATGTCATGTAAATCGAAATGGTAAGATATCCATTTAACAAACTATAGTCACTTAGAGTAAGTGATGTGAAATTCATTTTTGTTTAAAATTGTTCCATTAATTATGTGAAAATAAGTAGCTCCCAGAAAGTGATTTTCATTGCTGAAGATAGTTTGTATTTTTAAAAAAATTCGAGACGAAATTTAATTTGATCGGGAGCAGTGTTGTAAATATGTTAAAGTTATAAATCACGTTATTCCGTGTGTCTGAATGTCAGGCCGGCACACACATCGCGGGAACATGGCATGTTCATTTTGGCTTTTGTTGACGTCGATGTTGTCCCAAGTTGTTTGGCGTTAGAATATTCATAGCTACGTTTAGTAACTTACTCTTCTGATCTTTTCATAGTATTTTATAACGTTTATCTGTCAACAGCAGCTTCATTTTAACTTGAATAGTTCGTACTTTCATTTCCATGTTGACACTGACGACCATTTTTGGAACTATTTTTAGCGCGAATTAATTTAGTGATTTGACCTATATTGTTGTGCCATTCACAACAGTGTACATTCGGAACCCCTCATGACATACCAAAATAGCATCATGTGACGTCATGGGTATTCCTTTTTCCTGATTCCTGACATTGCCGAGCAGATCACGTTGAACTGTTGAGTTTACCTCCAGATCCGCATACGCCGACAATTAAGGTAAGGAGTCATTTGTTGTATTGTCCCAAATACGTTCCATACTTTGCACCTATTTAGGCCACGTACAACACTGGCGTCGTCGACTAGTATCGAATCTTTGAAATTGGCTCCAAAATCGTCATAGAAAAAGATCGATAATTGATTTTTTTGTACTAAGTTTGTAATTCCTAACCTTTTTAAGTGCCAATAGTATTTAAAATATTTCCAGATTTATAAAATACATTTTGCGCTGTTAATTTTGTCAAAAAGTGTTACTCACTGGTATATTTTAATTTTTTCTCATTTTCATACACAAGATTTGGCGCGTAACATCCGCCATTAGCAGCTTCTTCACGGAAGTCGTTTATGTGATTGAGGCGCAGGTGCATGCCACGCACAGACTGTAGATAACCACTATTTTTAGAACGATCTCTTACAGAGCGTAATGATTACATTTCAATCTGCAAATTTATTTTATGTTTATTAAACAGTTTATTTTTAACTTGTGCAGGCTATTTGTTTACGCAAGCTTTCACTGATAG
>MJUU01007696.1:5716-41513 GCA_002080025.1 Modiolus philippinarum
TTGTCCATCGAGTTGTATAACCCTTTTCAAAATGACCTTTCTTTTTTGTTATTCTTACTCTATCTCCTACTTTACATTTAGGTTTTTTGACTGTATTAAATCTTTTTCTGGATATAAATTTTTATACACTCTTGATTGATTTTTGGATTTACTTGCTTCAACAGGGGTCATTTTAATTGAAGAATGAACTGTATTATTATAGTTTTTAACTAATTGATCTAATACGTCATAATATTTAAATGTTGCAGAGGCAGTAAAATATCTATACATATGTTGTTTCATCGTTCCTATCCATCTTTCTACTACACTGCTTTTTTCTTCATTTTCAGTTGAATATAATTTTATGTTATTATCTTTTAACAATTCTTTTACTTGCCGATTATAGAATTCTGATCCTTTATCTGACCAAATGTACATTGGTTTTCTTTCTTTAAATAATGTTTTAAATGCTTCGCTTACCGTAACACCTGTTTTATTTTTTAATGGAACTAACCAACCATATTTCCTAAATACATCTATAACCGCCAATAAGTATTTATAATGTTTATTTTGTTTTGAATATTTTTGCATATCTACTAAATCAACTGCCCATGTTTGATCTATTGAATTGACATAAACACGTCTTTTGGGAAAAACACTTACAACTCTGCGGTGTAATTCATCTGCTAATTTATTTGTTAAATTTGTAAGCACCATTTTTAAATAATAAAAATTCTTTTCTTCGCTGACCTACCGGATATTTTTTTTCTCACTTTTTATGAAATAACTTTTTCACATTCGGTGTACTCCCGGGTAAGTAAAAATTTTTATAACTTTTTCTGTGTAGCTTTTTAACACCTCTGGCTGTTTTTTTTTAAACACAATACTAATATGCTATATTTGCCCTCTCCACTACCGAATATTTTTTGAGGTACGAAAAAAATATTCGGGGGGGGGGAGGGCCAATATAGCATATTAGTTACAATAACCTCGATTCTGCCTCATGTCTTAAAATATAATTCCAAGAAAAACAACATGATAAGGATCACATGAAGTGTGTTCAGATATTTGCCGAATCTGCAACACTTCCTATTTTAAATAAATAAAAAGAATAAAGTAAATGGATCATTAATGAACAGAAAATGACAGAACGTTTTACTAGGTAGATACATTTACGTGTATTTATAAGATAACAGAAATATAAAGCAATTTGTGTAAGAAACTTTTAGCCAGCAGTCATTACTAGATGTTGAAATTCCTATATTAACATATCAAAACATATGGATATTGCCGAAGTTAGCAATCTATGAAAAAAGTAAATATTGTATAAATGTATCGAATGTTTATTCAAATAAGTGTCGTCACGGATTTCAAGAAAAAAATCACTTCCAAAACGCCTTCCCGTTGAAATATTTCGTCTGCTTATGTCATATGTTTTCGCATAGAATGCAACTTCCGGGTACTTATAAACCCTACTATGCTTACAACCAAACAGATGAAACAAAATGACATAGTGTTGTTCTTCATTTAAATTCAGTAAATATCTTTACTCTCAAAAATCAAATTAAGTGACATTATATATGTTAATTACAGGAGACAACTTTAACTATCTGGACGAGGCTTTCAATCAAAATGGACACAATTTCACTACATACGACCAAGATAATGATGGCTATCCACAAGATTGCGCTGCTCTTCCTAATGTTTTAAGCGGATGGTGGTATGCGGGCTGTGGTGCAAGTGATCTAAATCGTAAAGAAGGTCCCTATTGGAGTGGATTTGACAACATAGATGAAACAATCATGATGATTACTCGATTCTAAATAAGATCGAAGTCAAAGCATTTATTGATTGATTATCAATTCTAAAAAATCTGAAAAATCTTGCTCAAAATGAAAAAATGGTACCGAATTGGCAGTTTTTTTTTTATTGTTATTTCTTTAAATATGAGAGCAGCATATTGTATTTCTGTTGCATATATCATTCACATCTTTCCACTTGGTAGATAATCGAACAATGTTTATGTAAAATAAAATTCAAAATATTTTAGTTAGTAAATAAATTACTAAATTCTTAAGTTTCTGTTAATTTTAATACTGCAGAGGGTCATTTTGACAAGAAGCGTCTCTTTACTGCAATTGAACATGACAAAAACACTTTTATTCAGCAAATAAGGGGACTGTAACCTACAGCAGCTTAATATAATCTTGACTGGGTAACTAAACCAATGAAATGACTCGCAATATAACACCACTTCTTTCGAGTTTTGCATGGTTTGGCGTTATGAAAAAGAAAGGAAATGGGGTAAATGTCAAGGAGACAACATCCCATATTCAGGTTAAAACGACCCAAAACAAAGCATCTAGGGGTTCCTAATGCAAAATATTTTTTCACAAACTTATTTCATCTGCAAGAACCAAATTTTCAGTAAAGTAAGTGAGAAACAACAGCAGTAGAATACCGAAGGAAAAAGGAATGGAATTTACAAAAATCGAAGTCCAAAGACCCGGCAAAACGGGAACACAGAAAACAATGACGTTAGACACAGAAAACAATGACGTTAGACAGATACAAAGCACAGAAACAGAAATCACAACATTCAAAACAAAGGCACTCACAGTGTGAACTCCTTTGAAACTGAGGGTGACATCTGGTGCTCTGTTAACAGCACCCGTCACACTGGGAGTGCGTCAATCTAGGAAAATGTCAAAACCGGTAGTCAAATCCGGGAAGAAATTAATCTAGCTGAAAATGTCCACTTTCATTTGGGAAACTGACACGTCATATCTTTCAATGATGTTATGGTGACGGCCAAAGAATTTCTTGAGGGAGTTGAACAAAACCGAACCGTCTGTCTAAAACAAACAATCCGAGGACAATGGCAAAATTGGAAAAAAAAAGAATCAAAGACATAACATGACACAGAAAGGAAAACTGAAGACACACACACACACATACAAGATGAACAACACGGACACAATAAAAAAAAACATAGATGAAATCACGTGCACCGGTAGAGTAAGCATCTCCTGCCTCTTATAAGACACTTGCCGTGTTGAACATGTCAATCTGGTAGTAAAGTAAAATCTGGTTGACGAAAAACAAACTTTATTGACAGAGAGAAAGATCTGTTGTCATCTTGGAAACAGATATCCCATAGCGGTCCACAAGATCGTGATGTCGACCGTAAAACTTCGGTTGTGAAGACTTCAAGTTATGGGTATCATCAACTTCGGTAATAATTTATTAATTGACATGACATAATAAAGTAAGAAATCTATAAGTTTGTAACTTCAAACATTTTTTATTTAGCTTCAAACCAAATGCTATTCTAGGTTTTCTACAATATCTTTCCTTAGGACAAATATTATAATTCCAGTTTTCTGAGGAAAACAGCATTTAAAATATAATACAATGTGATAAAGGTATATTTGTATTATTATACCGCTGTTAGTTTTGATAACTAATGAAGGAATATAGAGTAAATGCTAATGAGACAAAGTTTCTACAAATACACTGGAAAAACAAGCAATAGAACAACGCTTTTGTTGTTGTTCTTCATTTTGAAGTCACCATGAAGCCTGTAGCTAAAGAAAAGTCGATCAGTTATCTAACGTCCGAAATGATTTTAAATGGAAACTAGAGGCTCACATGAGCTTGTATCGCTCACCTGGTGACTGGTTTTATTCATTGTCACGAAGAGACCACCCATTCATAACCAAATTTGGTCCAATTGGCTCAGTAGGTTCAGAGGAAAAGACATTTGAATGCATTTCCCATAGGGGCTCTATATTAAACTATGTTCCACGCTGGTGGCCATCTTGGATGAGGAACAAACGTCAAAATCACAAACTTTGAAGGGGACAAGCCAAGGACTATTGTCACCAAGTTTGGTTGAATTTGGCTTGGTAGTTTCAGAGGAGAAAATCTTTAAATGCATTTCCCATAGGGTCCCTATGTTAAACTATGTTCTCTGCTGGCAGCCACCGTCAATCAGGTGTGAACATAAAAATCACAAACTTTCAAGGGGACCACCTAAAGACTATTGTGATCACGTTTAGTTCCAATTGGCTAAGTAGTTTCAGAGAAGAAAATCTTTGAATACATTTCCAATAAGATCCTATGTTACAATGTAAACTATGTCCTGTGCTGACGACCATCTTGGATGAGGTACGAACATAAAAATCACAAACTTTAAAGGGGACCAGCCAAGGACAATTGTATCCAAGTTTGGTTCCTATTGGCTCATAGTGGTTTCAGGAGAAAAGATCTTTGAATGTATTTCCCATAGGGTTCCTATGTTAAACTATGTTCCCCGCTGGCGGCAATCTTGGATGAGGTACAACCACAAAAATCACAAACTTTAAAGGGGACCACCTGAGGACTTTTGTGACAAAATTTGGTCCACATTGGTTCAGTGGTTTCAGAGGAGAAGATCTTTGAATGCATTTCCCATTAGGTCCTATGTTAAACTATGTTCCCTAGTGGCGGCCATCTTGGATGAGATGCTAATCTGCTGGACAGATGTAGAAATTGTAGTCCTGGAAAAGCTCAACTTTTTTGTAATTTACATTTAACCTCTATCTCAAACAGTTTTAGAAATAAAAGTAAAAATGTTAAGAAATCATGAAAATTCAAAGAAAAAGGGACCATAACTCCTATGTGGGTTGCCAGATTTTCTTCAAAATTGCAGGAACCGTGGATCTTACTATGCTGACCATTTTTGTATTTAAACTTACCATATTCAATATATAAGACTAAAAGAAACAAAAAAACGAAAATTTTACGGAAAAGGGGCAATAACTCCAAGATGGGTTATCGGATATTCTTCAAAATTGTAGGGCAGGTAGATCTCATCATGCTGATTATTTTTACTTCTGTCAGATTTTTGATATCTGTAACGGTTTTCGAGTAATATGCAAAAAACGACAATTTACCCCACGTTCTATTTTTAGTAACAGAGGCCATGTTATTTGGTCTACGAACATAAAAATCACAAACTTGAAAGAACATACCCTGGTAATGATTCAGGCCAAGTTTGGTTAGTATTGGCCCAGCAGTTTCAGAGGAGAAGATCTTTGAATAAAAGTTAACGGACGGACGACGGACGCCGAGTGATGGAAATTCATAAATAAACAATGAAATAATTTGGATGAAATGCAAATGAGAAATAGTCTCTACAAGTACAACGGCAGTAGAATACCAAAGGAACAAGGGAAGCGATGACTACAAAAAACGAAGTCCAAAGACATGGCAAAAACGGTAACAGATAAAAACAAAGACAAAACAAGGACGTGAGACAGCTACAATGCACGGAAATAAAAAGATAACATTAAGAACTAAGGCACTCATAGTGTGAACTCCCATGAAAACCGGGAGTGACATCAGGTGCTCCGGAAGGGTAAGCATGTCCTGCTCCGCTAGCGGCACCCGTCGCACTATCAGTGAGTCAATCCAGGGTTGTGTCAAATCCGGTTATGTCAAATCCGTGAAGACGTGAAATCTTGCTGAAAATGTCCGTTTTCATTTGGGACACAGTCACGTCATATCTGTCAATGATGTCAAATCTCTGACTAAGCAGCTTTTGCGACAGTGTTTTTGCTCTAACTAAAAAGTCACTGTATAAACTGCATGCCCGACAGTAACGAATCTGTGAAATGTACACTCCATAGGCTGGAGAGGTAGGTATATTGCTGCTCAGAAAGGGAAAGTTCACAATTGGGAAGTTAAAAGTACATGATATATCCCAGTATAGAAACGCTTTTATTATTGTTCTTCATTTTGAAGTCACAATGAGGCCTTCAACAATTAGCATTGCTTCGTTTAGACACTTAAACCCAACTTATTGTATATGATACCTCCTATAAGATGTATTCCGTCGTACATACAATGTAGATAATTGCAGATGTACTTGTTTTACTTTTTACTTTTTGCACATTTCATTTAAATTTAAAAACAAGTTACTTCAAGTAAGATCATTTTTATCTCAACTGGCCAGGGTGAGTTATTGATATCATTTGACGTCCGTCGTCTGTCTGTCGTAAATAAAACAGAAGTCACTTACGAGTAAGACCATTTTAGCTCAACTGACAAGGGTCAGCTTTTGCTATCAGCCTGCGTTTCTCGTCAGTTTGTCGTAACTTTTTCAGTCAAAGACCCCCTCTGAAACAACTAGGTAAATTGAAACAAAATCGCATTTGGGTAGTAACCTTTAAAAATGGTATTTCGCAGGTCTGAACTCCGTCCAAGATGATCACCAGTAGGAAATATAGTTTAACATTTGACCCTATGAAAAACAAATTCAAATATTCTTTTTTCTGAAAACACTAGCACAATAGACCATATCCGAGCTCTAGTATAAAGATTTACCAGACCACGTCACAGTATCATAACAGTAACGTTACGTCATAAAGCCTAAAACGTCATGAAACTATGCTGTTGAAGTACATTCTTGGTCACATGGGGCGGACACGTTTGTGGCGTAGGGCGGACAGACAACAGCTGGTGAATCTAAATACCAGAACTCGGAATTGGTCTATTAGAGGCAAATTAAGTCACACTCGTAAGTAGATGCTCCCCTCTGGATATTAATATCTGGGAGGTCGACACCTCATCCAAGATAACCGCTAGCGTGGAGCGTAATTAAACATGTTAAATACCGGAAATTATCGGAAAACAATTCAAAAATTTTGTTCACAGGAATTTCTTAATTTTACCTAAACTAAGTCTCAACAGTCCTAAGATGGTTCTTTAAACAAAAGTATACGCAGTTCGGTAACTCATCCTAGATTGCTGCCAGCGGGGAAAATAGTTAAGCAATTTGTAATTATGGAGTACATCCAAGATATGGAAAAGAAAGGAAATTGGATTAATGTAAAGGAGGCAACATCCCATCTCAACGACCCAAAACAAACCATCTTATACCATATAGCAAGCTCTAAATGGCCCCAAGAAGATAAAAGTGAATAAATCAATGAAAACAAACCACAACTGTTGTCATCTGGGAAACAGATAGCCATGCATGGCTATAGCGGTCCACAGGATTAATTGGGATGTCGACCGTAAATCATGTATCAACGGTGCTGATAAAAATCAAACGTTTTGTACAAAAGATTAGACTATTAAATTTAAAAGAAAAAAAATAGAACAACTGACAGAGAACAAAACAAAGGTTTCAAAAGTAACTTCATAACGTCAACATCGGGTTTGAGTCTACAAATTCATTTTTTAATATTATTAACTAGACTTTTAAAACAAATTTCCTTTTGTGTCAAATATATAGTAACTTGAGTTTTCTTAGATACAGGAAAATATTGATTCTCTCCGTTGTATCTCTGTAGTAACACATTGATAGAATGATTCCTACGAATGTAACTAAATCACGTCATGGTCTCGACATCTAAAAAAGTAACAATACAAATAAATTTGCAGCTGAGAAAATGAAAAAAAAATAAAGAATTCATTTCTAAATATTAAACACCAGTAATTGAAATACTGTTACTCGTTTTTAAAGGATGGGTTGCATTTAGGCCTTAAATCGGCCCACTGATTTGACCAAAAAAATAAATTTAGTAAATACATAATTTCTTTAATACCTTTCAATACCAGAACGTCTGTAGTTTTTAACCATATTAGAATTTTTTTCAAAACGTTGCTACATTCCACTGAAATTAGCTCATGTCTAATACCCATCTTGATGGCATTTAACATTGAACCTATGGAAAAATAGTCAACATGGGGTATATTCAAACTTAATTTTAACCCTGCCTTGCATTCAGAACCAACCTTATAAATTTACAAGAGATCACTTATTAAAATGCCAAGCTGGTTCCGCGTGCAAGTCATCGTCGTTGTAGTATTGTAAGGTCGTTACTGCAAATTCAGAGTTTTCAGTTTAGAAGGAAAAACATTTTGTCGTATCTGCCAGTTACGACCTTACAACTCCAAAATGGCAGTTGGCGGGAAAACATTTTAGTTAAATAGTATATGTAGATACGACCTTTAAAGGGCATCTCCAACAGTTTCTTGCTATATTGTCATTTTCATAATTTTTAGATATGTTGTTAAACAAGTGCAGAAGATTCAAAAAATGACAAGAAAATATTGGGTCACCGGTCTTGTTTCCATGGAAATCGACCTTAAACATCTACCATTTTTTGCGTTTTTTTGAAGAAAAATTAAGTTATAGTTTTAAAATTAATTGAGAAAGTATTTTTAATCTACTCGGTACCAGAGCAACAGAAAAACAAAGTTAAAGTTTTAAGGATTTGCAGAAAAATTGATTTGATTTAAGAAATTATGTTATATTTTATTAAGTTAAAGAGTATGTAGCACGTATTACGGGAAAAGTTGCAAAAATGTGGAATTACACAGCCAAATTCACAATATTGTAAAGACTTCTCATATTGTCGATTTTATGAAATTCTGATATTGTGTTCTTATAAAAATAAGCTACTCAAAAAATGGCAAAAAGCAATATAGGTCACCGAGTTAGTTTTAGAGTTAATCATAAAAATATGCAACTTTTAACAAATCTCCCGTCGGTAACCCGTATAAAGTCCGCCAAATTGGAAGGCACAAATTACCTTTCCTCAAAAACAATGGGAATTACGTTGTGACGTTACAGTTATCAAAGTCATATCCCCGGGAAAACTGTATTTTTCTGTGTTTTCTATCTATTGGATATGCCCTTAAGCCATCTGTAGAAAAAGGTGTAGATACGACCTTTTTATAATTCACCTATTTAAAGAGGGTCTATGGGGAAACCAGTTTGATAGAATGATAGAGCCAATGAAGCAGTGTAGCAACCGTTAATGATACAACGCCACCTAATGATATCAATATCATTAAGCGTTGCGACCACAACACTAAATGATATAATTTATATCATTAAGGATCATCCATATCGCCCGCTAATGATACAAAACCGCTAATGATACAATTTATTGCATTGAGCGTCGACGCATCGCCGCTAAATGATACAACCAAAATCTTATGAAAAAGTGGAAAAACTTTACGGAAATTTTTTTTATATCATTTAGCGTTGCATAGCAACTGCTAATGATATAATCTTATGCATAGGGTTAATATCAAACCATGCGGAACTATTAATAACGAAGTTGATCGTTTACATTTGCAACCGTTGTCATGGAAACGGAGAGAAGTGATTAAAAGCTCTATGAAAATGCTGCCTTGGTGACAAAATATGCCTGAAATATTTCCGCAAATGTAGTGGATATTGCTGAATTTAAACGACTTAAAATAAACCACCTAATGTAAAAAAACATTCAAAGGTCTACTTATCAGAAACTACATTCAAAGAACTTCTCCAATGTGGCCTCAGTAGGGAACATAGTTTAAACTAGTAGAAATGCCATTCATCTCTCTATGTCAGCCATAGTCCAGGTGAGCGATACAGGCTCTTGAGAGCCTCTTGTTTTATGCATAAAGACATGAAACTATCACACATGAAAGCTTTTGATCTTGGGTCAAAAGTCAAAGTCACATGTACATCAAACTTAAGAAACGTAATATCAAAAAATGTTTTCTGAGCATAAAACAGTATAATCTTAATGAATTTGGGTGAAAATTACATTAATGATAACTTAACGGTAAGAAGGATATCTACTTGCAGAAATAGAAAATTTTAGCTGAAATGTGGTTTTCACAGCATTATATCCGATTGAATCATCGTTGAAAGGTGACTTAATGCATTGTGTGAAAAAGAAAAACAAATTTTGATTTTGTTTTAAAAGGTTCGTGTCAATGTCAGTTCTAATATTTCTTTGCTGTATATTGGTTTCCGAAGTGTACTTTTGAACTTTTTAATTATCAAATACTATTAGATAATGCTGATTTGTCATTCTTCTCTATATTTGAATAAATTTGACAATGTCTCTTTAGAAAACAAATAAATATATTTTCACTCTAGGAAATAAACTCAACGGTATCACTGTCAATTTCGTTTAGCATTGATATAAAAAAATCCTCGTAAAGTTCCTTCTAAAATTTCTGTATGGATTCAAAAATCTATCTTAAAATGAATATAACTAGTCAATCGTATCATTAAAAATGGAACTCATCTGGAGCAGTGCTATGGCTTAACTTTCGATTGCGTTGTTAAGCACTCGCTCTTGAAATTACTATTGATATTCATCCCGGTCCATACAAAGCGTAAGGAAAACCTTATGAGGTGAGAAGACACCTACCAATTTTTAATGCTTAAGATCATATGTGGACTAACAGAAAAAGATTATTTGAGATGAAAATTGTCTTCCGCAGCAAAATATCTCAACCCCGTGACAGATTTGCTTATTTACTTCCGAAGAAGGGTTAGGGCTTTCACATTGTGAGCGAGTATACGTAAGCCCATCTTTCAAAATAACATCTGGTCATTTTCTCTCCTTTCAAGATGTAGTCATGGAGTCAGTAGTCTACCTGTTTTGGATTTTATTGGTATGCTTGTTTTTCTATGGCTAAAACTAAACAGATAAAGAGGAGGTTTGGGTACAATTATACCAGCTTAAAATTACCGCTGGCTTTTGTTACTACCGGTATCAAATCCGGCTGTCCTGAGATCTTATCGTTGTTTTCGCTTGTCTTTTGTCTTACTTGTGTTTTTCCCTGGCAGATTTTAGCATGTTATTATAATTTTCAGCAATTGTAGATGTAACCTCTTGCATTGGTAAATCAAGCGGTTTTGTGGTTTTAATATGTTTGCATACTGTGTGTATAGATTAGTGTCCATACAACATTTAATTCTCCATTTATTTTTTTTTTTAAAGCAGCTCTAATAAACAAAAAAATACCGAAGTTACTGTTAATTTAAATTCTGCATATGCGCATTTCGGCAACTTATGCCTCATCAGTGCAGATCAAACAAAAACATTTGGAAGTTCTTGAACCAAAATACTTGTAGAAGCTAATAGAGAACAAATAACAAAATAGGGAAATGAGTGTCGTTTCCAACAGTTTCCCATGTTAAACTATACATCTAGCTGCTGGCCACTTGCACCTTGGATTGGATGAAGACCTGCCAGAATTAAATTTTGACCACATGTATGCTCTAAGATGATGGACATTTTAAGGACCTGCTGGATACTTTTTTTAAAGAGCCTCAGTTCGGGGTAACTTTGAGCTCCTTCAGCGATTGGTGCAGGTTTCAACGTTGTATCTCTTATTATTTGGAAGATAAAATACAATGTTTTCTTAGTTAAGTAATATAGACGTGCTATATATGTATTCGGAGTACGTTTGGCCATCTAGATCGACTTGTATCATTAATGAAGCCCTATCTCTAATATTTAGGTTTCTACGAAGGGGTCAAAATTTCGGGAAAGCCAAATTTAAACTTTACGTAAGCAGAGTACCGAAGACCTGTTATATATGTATTCGGGATATCTGTGCTTCTAAATCGAATGGTGGTATTTGTGAATCCCTATCTCTAATAGTAGGAATGTAAGAATGGTCTAAAATTTCGAGAAGGGTTAAAAGTACATTTTTTCTTAGTTTAGTAATATTCACGTGTAATATATGTTTTCTGATTATCTTTATAATTCTAAATCCAAGGTCATATTGACAAAGTCCTATATCTTATCGCATGGCTGTTAGGGGGTCCCACAATTTTGACAGGGGGTCAATCAATCAACCCAAACCGCCTTTATAACAAAACATAATCAATAAAGTTCCAATTCTGCTTCTAACCATCGAACTTAACAGACGTAAAAAAGCGACGAACTGATTTACACAGTGAGACATAATTAAGGTAGTAGACCTAGGTTAAGGGAGATAACTCTTTAAATCAGTAAGACGTTTGAAATAGTTAGTTTCATCAATGCTTTTTAAGCATTGACGTGAAAAAGAATAAAAAATCATCTATGTTACTCAGAGGCTTAGAATCTGTTTATGAAAATGATTTCAACAAACTCACCTGTGATTTTTAAGAGTTATGTCCCTTAACCTAGGTCTACCTCCTTAAGTTACAGGCCCTGAACAGAGGCATTCAATGAAAACAACAAATCTCTACAAGATGTCCGGAACTTCCCCTTACCACCAGCTGAAAAAAGAAGTCAATCACTGAGACGAAATTGCGCAATGAAAACAGCGAGAACCTACAAGATGTCCAGAACTGCGCCTTATTGTCAGACTGAGAGAAGAAGCAACCACTAAGTCCAAATTGTGGAATATGCCAGAAGATGTTTAGTCTAATAACAAAATACCGAGGTTACTGTGATGACAGACAATCTCTAACGACACATGCATTCAAACAGGTTCAAGCCCCACACGTTTCCTTATGAAGAATATGGACAGATATCTAGTAGAAAGGATGTTTATTACGTCATCAACGTACCAGTAATCAAAGCATGAAAGACTCTCCAGTCCAACCTAACATCATAAATGGTTTTACCATTTCACTGAAGATCGTACCCAACGAACCAATAAACAGCTCCTTCGAGACAGTAAAAATCCCGAATCAAGAAGGGAATCAACATCAACTCCAGAAAATAAAACTGTAAGGACGGCACGTGGATCTCTGACCCGTGCCTGTCTCTTGACGGAAATAAAATAGGAAATTGTTATCCCTTAAGTTACATCACAAGTGACATTAAGCCCTTCCGAATATAACTCCCACTACTTTAGGGAAGGTAACAATTCCCAAACCCACGAACAGCAGCAATATCCAAAACTGTCGAGCAGCAGCAACAGAAGCAAACTTCTCACACCACGCAGCAGCAGCAACAATATATTAGAACCCCGATTTGCAGCAAAAGCAGCAAAAGCCGCTTATCCACCGCACAAAACTGGAAAAAAAATCAAGAAAAATCCAACAATTCTCGAAAATCAAATGCTTAGAGCGTCAATTTCACCATCGTACAGAAGAAATATAGGTTTCACTGCCGCAAAAACGCTGAAAGCGTCAATTTCACAGCCGAATACTTTGACATGCTAAGCAGTGACCAAATTCTCGTCATTGGAATTAATTTCGTCAGCGATGAGATGGTTGAAATGAGATACCAGTATGAAGAAGAATTCGTCGAAGAATCGGCGCACACCAATGTTGTCAAAGCCCTTTATACCTCCGCGGCCAGGCAAGACTGAAGCTTTGCAGTTACCTAAGAAAAGTTGAACGCCCGCGCCTTAAACACCGATACTGATTCAATTATTTATACATCTCAATCTGGAGAATGGAAACTAGATTTAGGAGACTACTTTGGAGATCTAACAGATGAAGTACATCGACAACAAGACTACATAGTTCGTAACCGATGGACCGAAAAGTATACCTACAAGTTAGCCAAACCCGACAAAGACGGCAATACAAGCATATGTAAAGTGCGAGGAAAAGATTACTGACCGCACATCAAGACAAAGACTACAGGATTGTGTTCGACAAAAGAGTTGCCATGGATGACTTAAACACTATAGATTTTTAATTGTGCAGGCATTATGGAGATGGCTCTTCGACCCATTTCTGCTTCATGACGGAGAAAATAAAATATTTTACATATGTAAATTAGTTGATTATTTAATTAATAACAAGAATGAAATACCCTCAAAGAAAATAACGATAAAGAAGTTCATCTAAAAAACAAGGGAAAACGGAGGACAAATGGAATCAAATCGATAGAAAACAACACAAGGGTATGGCACAAACCTGGGAGACAACTCAAACAGCTGTAATTTACTGAAGACCAGGACAATACAAGGGAAAAATTCTTGGGTTATAGATCAGTACAATAAAGACGGGGGTATTTAGGTATAAAGCCGTAGATACTTATCACTGAGAGATTGCGAGCAGAAAAGTGTTTTAAAGTGAGACAAGGTTAAGATCACGGGCGGGGTGAACAGGGACTTTTGGTTTAATAAATGAGTTATATCTTCCAGCGTCCCACCACTCTCACACCGCTACACTACCTTTGTGGTGCTCTACTTTTAAGACTTTGGAAGACACAGCTGAAGCCATTAGGAATAAATGGGAGGGGTAATTAATAAGGGGTTGGGCTTTATCGTTAAAACACAACAACCAATATATTTAAGGGCCCATCTCAAATATCCATATCACTATACAAGTGAACAGAATGACAGCTATTACGAGTTTTGTTAAGACCGTATCTGGAAATCAATGAATGAGATTCATGTCGGATGACCGATCAATCAAATTATGGGCAAAAAGAGATGAGATTCACTACTACGATTGTTTCGGACGGACAGACCGATTACTTTAGGGAGTCTGCCACTCTTTGTGGCGGAGCCCTACTTAAACTTGATAAAAAAATACAAATGAAAGGCTGAACGGACGAAAGGCTGGACGGACAGACAAATGCAGTCCGTAACCTTTCCAAGTGTTAATGTATGCGATCTTATCATCATGAAGCGTTTTCTCTCGTCTACATAAAACCCTCCACAAAAACATACAAGTGGCTCAATTTTAATTAATGATTGTTGACAATCCCGCATTCATGGCCAGAAAAACTAAAGGCCCAGAGACTAAGCCTGTAGCGCTCAAAATGCTTTCATGCCATGCATGACCAAAAATGATGCTTTTTGCCAATGGGGTCTAATGTTTAGCTAAGTTTTCTATTGGCACCAATGTTTTGTCGGATCATAATGAAATGAGTAATCTATGTAAAGGCCTTCTACACATCATTCCAATACAGCTTAGTTAAAAAATACAAAAATACCGAAGTTGCAGAAAATACAGTAATAAAATTTCGTTATGCTGTACACGTGTTTCAAGGAGTAACCTCTGATCAGCAGCATTAAAATCAAATGAAATGGAAAGCCATAATCCAAAAGTAGTAAAAAAAAAGAAATACTCATCACCAAATAACATCGAAATAGGAGGCCAGACATCTACCGAGTGCCATACAAGGAATGAATCGAAGCCTAATATTTTTAAAGGGTTTTAATTTTGATGAAAACAGCAACTTTCTATAAAACGCAAGGTAAATTTTTGATGTCAGTCAAATTTGCTTCAAAAGTTTCAGAGAGGATGATGAAAGCTCATAGGCTCCAATGTTAAACTATACTCCATGTTTGTTTTTTGTCGGGTCGAAATGAAATGAGCAATTTTTATAAAGCACCATACAAACATTATTCCTGTAAAGTTTGGTTGAATTTGCTTCAGTGGTTTCAGAGGAGAAGACAAAATGTGATTTTTCCAAAAGGGTCCAATGTTAAATGTAATTTCCGCTCTGGCGGCCATGTTTTTATCGGATGAGAACGAAATGAGCAAACATTGTAAAGGACCTTCCATACATCATTCATGAAAAGTTTGGTTGAATTTGCTTTTTAGTGGTTTCAGAGGAGAAGATGAAAATATGATTTTCCCATAGGGTGCAATGATAAACTATGTTCCGTGCTTGCGGCCTAGTTTTTTATCGGATCGGGACGAAATGAGTAGTCTTTGTTAAGGACGGTATTTATAATATTTTGTTTAAAAGTTAGGCTGAAACTGCTTCAGATGTTTCAGAAGAGAAGATGAGAATGTGATTTTGCCTTAGGGTCCAATGTTAAACCATGTTAAGTGCTGGAGGCTATGTTTTTTTTTTTGTTTTTTTGTTTTTTTTTTTGTTTTTGTTTTTTTTTTTTTTTATCGGAACAAAATGAGCAATCTTTGTTCAGGACCTTCAGTACATCATTCCTGTAAAGTTTAGTTGACTTTGCTTCAGTTGCTTCAGAGGAGAAGAATAAAATGTGACTTTCCTATAGGGTCAAATGTTGAACGCAAGTTCTACGCTGACGGCCATGTTTTTATCGGATCGGAATGAAATGAGCAATCCTTGTTGAGGACCTTTAGTAAAGCATTTCTGTAAAGTTTGGTTGAATTTGCTTCAGCAGTTTCACAGGAAAAGAAAAAAATTTGATTTTTCCCATAGGGTCCAATGTTAAATGTAAGTTCTGCACTGGCGGCCATGTTTTCATTGGATCGGAAGGAAATGAGCAATCTTTGTAAAGGACCTTCCATACTTCATCCCTGTATAGTTCGGTTGAATTTACTTACAATGGGCGTCTTTTGCATATCTGAAGAGAGGCGGAGGAACGTTTTTCGGGACGCTCGGATTAGCCACTTTATTCATTTGGAATAAACATTTAACAGCAATTCGGATTTGTATAATCATTTTTCTGGATTCGGAATTAAAGAGACTTCAAGGTTAATTTATTTGGATTGCGTAATCGCCTTATAGCGATGGTATAAATATTTCTTTTTTGTTTTTTGCATTTGTCATGTTTTGGCCTATTCATCGCTTCAACGGCGAATTCCTCGCCAAATCCGTTGACGTACTACATATTTAGAATTTCCTAAGAAGCAAAAAGATTGAACCTCGTCGAAATGTAATATTTTACGAAAGGATATGGAGTAAATGAACATGAGACCATAACACATATGTTAACTCCAAGTGCAATAATTTTAATGAGCTGTATGGCCATTTCGGAAATTAATTCCTCATCCGCAGCACTAGAACCCAAATAAAGGAAATCCGTAATTTCAAAAAATGTTTAAAATGCAAAAAACCAAACCAAATCCGAATAATCAGTAATATCAAATATAGCTAAGGACAAAACTACGATGGAGGGAATTAATCCTTAGGTTTTAGAATTTACATAAATTTAGATAAAAGTAATTGAACAAAGTGTACACATGAGATATTATCTCATGTACAAGTACACCATATCTAAGAAAAATAAAGAGTATACAACTCTACCACGGGGAATTGTTTTACCAACTCCACACTGCAATAAAAGACAAACTCCTGTATTAAATATTTTACGAAAGGATATGGAGTAAATGAACATGAGACCATAGCGCATATGTTAACTCCAAGTGCAATAATTTTAATGAGCTGTATGGCCATTTCGGAAATTAATTCCTCATCAGCAGCACTAGAACCCAAATAAAGGAAATCCGTAATTTTAAAAAGTGTTTAAAATGCAAAAAACCAAACCAAATCCGAATAATCAGTAATATCAAATATAGCTAAGGACAAAACTACGATGGAGGGAATTAATCCTTAGGTTTTAGAATTTACATAAATTTAGATACAAGTAATTGAACAAAGTGTACACATGAGATATTATCTCATGTACAAGCACACCATATCTAAGAAAAACATATTTCATTTTTCACAGCGAAATTTGTAAAAATAAAAAGTTGTACCCGTTAAAGCAACTGGTTGGACCACAATACTAAAATCGACCTCGTTTTTTTATTGTTAAACATTGCATTAAAACTCCATGAATTTCAATTGAAACTAAGATCGTGTTCACATTTAAACTATATCCGATCGATTCAAATCTAAACTCCGTTAATGCTCACATTTGAAACATCTGAAACAGCTGCAAGCGAACTAAATCAGTGTTTGACCTTCTCATTAGAACCGATCCCTTGCTGATTTCTAAGCACTTCAACGGATCGCAATCGATCCCAACTGTTCACATGCATCGTCTCAATTTGCTGATTTCTAAGCAGTTGAACAGATCACAAGCGATTACAATTGTTCACACCAAATCTCCTCTTTTTATCTTTTTGAAACCACCTCTTTCTATAAGATTGCAATCTAATTTTATATAGTAAGAACAGCAAAAACGATTGAAATGGATGGCAACCGATTAAAATAATGTAAGTGTGAACGTCCTGTTTTTTTTAATTTTTTGTTTATTATTTGTTTTTCTATTACCGTGACAAATTTAAACATCCCAATAGTTAAAAAAACTTTCATTGATATCATCTCATTTTGAAATGTTATGGACAGATACATAAGGTTTCATTCATTTTCAAAACACGGAATTTTTCAAGCCGTTCAAGATGCCGTATTTATAGCAAGTCCCAGTGACAAATCTCAGTGATATGACGAAGAAAAAACATGAATACTCATGATAAGCGATGATTGTGCTTCGACGACTATCATATGTATTAAACGGTTTACAAGCAGTAACAGTTGACGACCTTATCCCATTCAGACATAGGTTAAAACCATGTTCCCCAGTGGAGATGGGAACATTTTTAACATATGTATAAATAGTAGTTCTCGATAAGCTGAACACTATTGCTATGTAAACTTTACCTCTATTTCAATTCGTTTTTGAAAATATAAGACAAAAAGTATAAAATTATGAAAAATTTGACAAATAAAGGGCAATACCCCTACATGGGTATTTAGATTTTTTTTAAATTCCTAGGTGTATTGAGCTAGGTATGCGTAACATCTTTGCAATTTAAACTTGGCCTCTATTTGCTATAGTTTTTCCAATAAAAATGAAAATTTTGAAAATTTTAAGAAAAAAGGCAATATTTCCAAGACGGGTTTTCGAATTTTCATCTAAATTGCAGGGCGGGTAGATCTTGCCATGCTGATCAGTTTTACTTGTGCCCGATTTTTTATATTTGTAAAGTTTTTCCAATTATTTGCAAATACAGCAAATTACCCTCATGTTGTTCTTTTAGTAACAGCAGCCATGTTGTTTAATCTTTGGACTAATCGAACACAATTTTGAAAAATCGAGGGGTACATTGTACTCATAAATTGAGAATTCACCCTTTTTAGTCTCAATTCCCTTATCACGAAAATGTGAATTTCTAAAGAACAAAATGCATAAACATGTTCTTAAGATTCTTGTACCAATTTAAATTACTTGCATTTTCGGGTATTTCTCTATTTCTGTGGCGACAATCGCGAAATTGAAAATTCCCAGACAGGAAGACACATTTTTTCATCGCGTCCTCTGCTCGTGTAAGTTCAAGTGTTTGGTCTTGGAAATATAATCAGGTAGAAGAACATTGGTAATGAATATAAACTACTTGCTTTCTTCTTCTTTTTTCTGCTTATTTGATTTGTTTTTGTTTTTGTTTTTATTGGGTTTTTTTGTTGTTGTGTTTTTATTTACTATATTTTACGACTACCTAATTCTTCCAAACTTTACATGATCACTGTAGGTGGTTTACTTTAAGTCGTTTAAATTCAGCAATAGGCACTACATTTGCGGAAATATTTCTGGCATATTTTGTCACCATTTTCATAGAGCTTTTAATCACTTCTACCTGTTTCCATGACAACGGTTGCAAATGTAAACGATCAACTTCGTAATTAATAGTTCCGCGTGGTTTGATATTAACCTTATGCATAAGATTATATCATTAGCAGTTGCTATGGAACGCTAAATGATATAAAAATTTTATATCATTAGCGGTTGCAGTTGCTCTTTTTCCGCTTTTTCATAAGATTTTGGTTGCATCATTTAGCGGCGATGCGTCGACGCTGAATGCAATAAATTGTATCTTTAGCGGTTTTGTATCAATAGCGGGTGATATGGGAGATCCTTAATGATATAAATTATATCATTTAGCGTTGCGGCTGCAACGCTTAATGATATTGATATCATTAGGTGGCGTTGTATCATTAACGGTTGCTACAGAGCGGAGTAAAAATATAGTAAAATGGTAAAAGGTCGTAACTACCACTTTCGACTTTATAATTCTAAACTGACGATCTATTTTGTTAATTTTTCCTTGATTGTTTCCCCGATATAAAATTGTGTTTTGTGTATTTGAAATAATATTTATGAGCCGTGGAATAATCAATTGCCTCAAAGCATCATCTGTGCACATGTAAAAAAATATTCCGAAGAAATTCGATCATCTATTTCCCAATTTCTTTGTATTTCAAACCTTGTTTGTTTCCTATGTTACCTTTATATATTAATATATCTTCAGTTTTATAACTGTCAATTTGTCTTAGAAAAGGATTCCCCTCTCGATATGTTACTTCCGATAGAGGTGTCATTTTGACAGAAATGGTGTTAAAATATATGAATCTAACCATCACCTTCCTGAGTTAAAATATTACAGATACATGCATCTTTAGTTTTACATGTTTCATTGGTATAATTCATAATAAAAACTCATAATATTTAATACATTATATTCTTTAAATACACCAAATAAAGCGCAAAATATTCACATTGCAACAATCTATGTCTCAGTGTTTGATTTCTAGGCAAAAATTTCGAATATCAAAAAAGTATCTATAGGGTAAAACAGATGCTTACACCAATCAAGTATTTAAAGTCGACAAAATCATTTTATTTAAGTCCACTAACGTGATATCTTTCTTCAAATATAGAAACATATATTTGAGTATATGAAAATATGTCGGACGAGCACAAATTCATAGTAGTATCCAGACAATATAAAAAAATGGAATGGCATAGTACTCCATTTACCTCGAAAAATGAAGTTTTTGTGTAGATTTTTCTCACAAAAATCAATCTGTGTTAAACTGTATTATTTCCTTTCAAAAAAGAAATTGATTAACGAAAGAATTATATCATGGATAGAATAGCACCATTTGCATATTATTTTAATATCAAAATGAGTTTCATTGTTGTTTTGGCAATGTGCCAATCTTTATTCTTTTCATACTCTTTTTATTCTTTTTACATGAGCGTTTTGATATTTTATTGTATAAGCTTAAACTACATTTATTGCAGGTAAAATTGAAACATATAATATCAAAATCCCTGGTTGGCCGGAAAACTGTCTTATTGCAACCCATCCTTTCAAGAGCATCAACTTATCTTCCCGATTGTGAAATTTGTAGACAGCTTTTTCGAAGGATAGATTTGACAGCCAATCAATGTAAAACCATTGTTTGGGTACCCATAAACCAGTTTAACCCTACCGTTGGCTTTTGCTAGTGCCGGTACCAAGTCTGGCTGTCCCAAGTTCCTATCGTTGTTTACGTTTGTCTTTTGTCTTATTTGTGTTTTTTCTGTGTAGTTCCCTAGCAAATTGTGGCATGTAATTATAATTTTCAGCCATTGTAGGTGGTCCCTGATGTCCCTTTTATTTCATTTATTTTCTATAGACATTAAAAAGGCAGTGAACCACACTTTTACCATAAAAATGAGCCAGGACAGATATATAGTGATGGAAAAAAGAAACCGTGCACTGATTCGAAATGTCATAGAATTTAAATAAAAATCACATCAAGCCAAAACGTATGATATTCAAACTTTTGTTCATTTTCACCACATCGAAATGATCATTAACAATTTTGCAGCGAAAATTACCATTAATTGACAAATCACAACGTTACTTTAATTGGCAAGAATTGAATTGACAAAATCAGTAGCCAATATGACCACCATTTGTTTCGATGTGTTTTGCAATTTATCTACAAACGAAAGATGTTAACGTTTAAAAAGGCATATGAGACGTTCCAGTTAGACAACTGACATACAAAAGCGATGCAAAGTTTAATATTTTGAGTGCCAGAAGTTTGCATTTGGTAAAAATTAGACAAAAAAATTCTACACATTTGCATTTTTGTGTGTGAACACCTAGTTGTCCTTCAAGGTCAAATGTTGTCCTTGTTTCAAGACAAATAAAGGTTGTTTTTTCTGATGCCTTCCTTTTGATACAAAAGTGAAAAAAACTCAAGTTGTTCGGTCTGGAAAACAATTGCGAAGTAATGTTAAATGCCTAAAATCTACTGCGTATGCCAGGAAGCCGCCTATGGGGTTCATTTTATGTGTTTAGGACCGAAAATCCGACTTTTATTGGTCCAGAAGTCATGAAATTATTGAAAACGTAACCAATTAGTAAGTAATGAGCCCTATGACACTCGCATTTGTTATTACCGTAATTTTCTACACTGTATTTTTGCATATTCATATAGAAAATTGCACCTGCAAATTGCCATTTTCATTTTTTTATATTTGATCTTCCTTCAAACCTTTTATGTAGGTTCTCTGTAGAATAGTACATGGCTATTTGCAATTGTCTTTCAGTTTGACTGTACAAGCAAATTAAATCCTGCAGTTCTTGAAGAAGAATTTGCCAAAAATCTTAATTTGTGACAACATCAATTTACAATAATCGGAATCAAACAAAATATAGTCACACGCCACAATGTACCAAAGAACTGCACATGAAAAAAAAACACAATAAAAATATTGACAAACGTAAACAACGATAGGAACCCCGGACAGCCGGACTTGGTACCGGCACTAGGAAAAGCCAGCGGTATGGTTAAACCGATTAATGGGTACTCAAACCTCCTCTTTCTCTGTCACGGCCCGTTACCCTATAGTATAATAAACATACGAATAAAACCCAAAACAGGTAGACCCCATGACCACAATCTTCAAAAAGGAAAAGAGGACAAAACGTAATTTTGAAAAGTGGGTCAAGGAGTGCTCGTCGCTAAGCTATGGGCTAGCTCAAGGGGCCTAGAGTGCTGGTAAAACACTGTCGGACTACGGAAGAAAGATCAAACTCAAAACTCCCAGATGGGTTTGGCAGAATCATCATGTATTTCAGTAGACATCGGCAGTATCAGTGAGAGGCCAGTATGCGTGTAATATGTGTAAAACCCTCAGGTCATTGGATCCCAAAGTCAATTTAACTGACACGTGCAGAATATCCTGTCGATATCCCCTATTGCGTAAAGAATGTAAGTAACGTCCAAGTTTTTCTGGATTTTGAATCAGTTTCTGGCATTTTTTAACATTTCCGTCAAATAGAGGATGAGAAATCCCCTTATAGTAACAAGCTGTTTTGGAGTAACATTATATTTTGATATCAAATGTACATATCTTCGATTAAACCTGAGAAATATAAACTCCGTAGGATGGGGCTAGAGGAATGTCGCCGTCAAGAAAAGGGAAATTAGTAAAACTAAAATCAAAATCATCAATTTTGTTGTAAATTTTAGTTTTTATTTTACCAGAGTCAACGATGATAGATCCAGAAAAGGGCAATATTAGATTTTTTAAGTTTAAGTTGTTGTGGGTAAATGATGTCGACATAATCTAAAAACTGGGGATTACCAATAGTAAAGCTATCGTCAATATACCTGCTGTTATCATTGAAAATAGAAATAAGTTGATCCCTGTTTTGTATGGTTCCATTTTGTATTTTGTAGTTTGTTTGTTTTTTTTTTCATACAATCACGTTCGTAACAGAAAAGAAAAAGATCTGCAATGAGAGGTGCACAATTTGTACCCATGGGAATTCTAATGACCTGTTGATAAACAATTTACCAAAACGAACGAAATGTTGTCAGGCAAAAGATTAAGTACTGTAATTGTATCATCACATGTCCAGGAGCAATGATTGTGGTAAGTAATATTAGAAAAGAATCCTTGCTTTTTTTACAACAAATAAACTGCATATCAGAAAATAAAAAAGGCCATTTAATCAGTTGTCCCAATTTAGATTTAATCCAAATATGTGGAAGCGTTGTATAAAGTGTATAAAAAGCATAACTGTCGTTAGATGAAACTGGTTTTTTGTATTGAGTGCAATTTATCTAAAATTTCAAGAGAATTTTTTACACTCCAAAAGTAATCATACCCAGAAAATGGGGACATCCGAAAAATCACGTGACCAAACAAGCTACCTGTACACGATTCGAATTGTCGATATAAAATGCCTAGGGGTCGACAAAAAAATCAAAATAACAAATTTTCTATATCACTTTCTAAAAATGATTGTCTCTCTGCTTATTCTACAATAAAATATCTTTCTTTTGGTATAATTTATTTCAGAATCGAAAAATAGGAAAATACTTCCCATTAAAAATGCATGATTTACGTATTTTCTCCTATATAACCCTTGTTATTTTTGTGAATACTAGTATCTTCATTTCACGATTGATTAAAGAAAACTATATGGGAATCTAAAAATGATTGGCTCTTTTCAAAAATTAAGATATTTATCTACAAAATAATGTATTTTTTAACACTTAAGAAATTGATTAAATTACTTCCAATTTCAATTGAAAACTGACAAATTTCATATTTTTCCAATATGAAGACAACCGGAAGAGGGCGTGGTCTGTCTGTTTGGTACGAGACAACTATTACCTCCCTTCTACTTTCGTTGTGTACGAATATAGTTCCCAGTAAATTGGAGGTTTTCTTTCTTATTTTTTTTTCTTCCCCTCTCTTTTTCTTTTGCTTAATTTTTTTGGGAGTTAAATGAAAGAGGAGATATTGAAAAATGAATAAAAATTACAATGGAAATAAAATTCCATGTTTTAGCAGTTATTAGGCTAAGGTCAAAAAGGTCAAGTTTTCAATATTTGGAGGTCCTCCATCTTTTTCCATGATGGTGTCCATCTTTCAGGAGCTGTAAAGAGAATTCCCAACGGTAGACTTTTCTAATTTTTTGATATTTTTGGGGTCTAAGACTAAACTTTAAGTGTGCCAAATCTCATGTGGTTTGAGTCGGTGCGATTTTTTTAATTTGAAATCATGCTATTAAGAACAAATAGGGGAAATTAATGGTGGTCTCGTGCCTAGTAGTGGGGATGATGAAATCAACATTTTTGCATTTTTCTTCAGTTTATATCCATGGAAACTGTTGCAATGGTTAAATTTGGAAGAAAAATGGTGAATTCACTTTGAATTCATGTAGATTTTTGTCAGGGAGCACCATTTTTAGTTTTGGGGGTCATTTATTAAATTTTGATGCAAGCTGTCCATGTTTGCAGGCATTGTGGCATTTTTTTCCCAGATTTTGGTTCAAATGAAACCATGGACTTCCTAATGTGGTCCACAAATTCTAAATTGGGGAATCACTTAAAAAAAAATCCTTGAAAACTTGACAAATTGACAAAAAATTGGGGGGAGGGGGGTTCTGACAAGCATAGAGTCTGGGCAGGGGTGGGCTAAATTTAACCTTATTCAGTTGATTGAAAATTGATAGCAATACAACTAAAACTCTTTTTGTATAATTTGGTGGCCCTGAAAAGGGCCTTTTGTTTTGTTTGCACCTCAATGTGCATCTGCAGCCATCTTCTTCTTGCATTGGTATTACAGGTACTTGATCAGTTTTATCCTCTCTTCACTATCTGTTAACCACATGCCTTTGAGTACATGACATTCTTCTTCTTTTTCATGTTGCTGCTGACTGACTGAGAACAGAATTGATGGAATTTTAGCTTCCACTCATCTGTATCATTGTGCATCTCTGGTGTTACATCTAAGTAGGTGTAAAAATGAGGCTCTAGTGATGCATGTATGGTACTGGTGTTGGGTGCACTAGCAGCATGCCCATCAGTGTTGAGTTCATGAGTGCAGTTCTCTTAACAGTGATGCCTGTTTGGAGCTGTCCACCTTTAGGGAGCTTCCTTCTCTGCAGAACAACACATTTGACAGCTGGAACATTACCAACTTGGAACATATGTGGAACAGCTGGACAGCTGGAACTTTACAAACCTGGAAAATATGTGAAACAGCTTTACAGCTTCAAATCAGAAGTGATGTCCAACCCTCAGAAATTAAAGTTTATATACTGTTTTAAATTCAGCTAAGCCATAATGATTGACAGCTGTAAGTTACGTAACAGTAGATTGTTTAGTGCAAGTCAACTGGAATCAGGTGATTATGCAAATTAGCCCCACCCCTAATTCACATCCTGTTAACATCAAAGAACACATTCCAAAATATTTATTTTTTAGAAAATTATAAATAGTTCAATATTTGAAAGTTAAATTTTAAACTTCGAAAAAGTTTTAAAGGCCCCAAAAAAGTTTTTTCAATAAATGAAAAATTATTTTCAGAAAAAATGATGAAAAAGAAAAAAAAATAATAAAAAATAAAATTAAATGATTTTTAACTTTTTTTCATGATAATTTGTTGTTGAGACAATATTCTTTAAAAAAGTCATTTCCCTGTTGAAAATCTTGTAAAAAAAGAAGTAATTTACAATCAACAAATTTCCACAGTTATCTCCCATGTTAAGTCTTAATGGGGTACATGCAATAAACAATTTATTGTATTCTTTCTGTAATTGATGCATACATGTTATATACATGTATGAATAGATAAATGAATTTGTATTTTTTTAAGATATTTTATAAATTTTTAAGTTCAAACTGTAATTTTGTATGAATGTTTCAAAATTAAATTCACATATTTATTTACTTTTTTGAAAAGTCAAATTCCAACAGCTAAAAGTGTTCAAAAAAGTACTTTTTTGCCATAATATTTGCAGTATATATTTATATGAATCACTGTACTTTTAGATAGTGTTTAGTTTTTCAAGAAATATGGAAAAACAAGAAAGTTACAGCCATTTTAGTGCAAGCAGTCTGTTCAGGAGAAAGAAAAATTTACACAGAAAAATGTCTTCATTTTACAAGCAAGGGTAGGTGTATTTGAATCCAGATTGAATCCAAAAATTGACAGATCAATGTGAAACTTTGCAAACTAATTTGAAATAGCATAGAAAACAAGCACACAATCTTTTATTATGATTGAACGATTTTTCTAGGATTATTAGGTACGAGACCACTATTACCTCCCTTCTACTTTCGTTGTGTACGAATATAGTTCCCAGTAAATTGGAGGTTTTCTTTCTTATTTTTTTTCTTCCCCTCTCTTTTTCTTTTGCTTAATTTTTTGGGAGTTAAATGAAAGAGGAGATATTGAAAAATGAATAAAAATTACAATGGAAATAAAATTCCATGTTTTAGCAGTTATTAGGCTAAGGTCAAAAAGGTCAAGTTTTCAATATTTGGAGGTCCTCCATCTTTTTCCATGATGGTGTCCATCTTTCAGGAGCTGTAAAGAGAATTCCCAACGGTAGACTTTTCTAATTTTTTGATATTTTTGGGGTCTAAGACTAAACTTTAAGTGTGCCAAATCTCATGTGGTTTGAGTCGGTGCGATTTTTTTAATTTGAAATCATGCTATAAAGAACAAATAGGGGAAATTAATGGTGGTCTCGTGCCGTTTGACAATTCAAAGCTATAATAATTAAAATATTGAAATACTATTTAATTTTAGATTCGGGTATTCCGGCGTCAAAACTGCTATATGCATTTTTTACAGTTCTGATACACAACCGAACAAGGATTTTTATACATTCCCTTGAATTAAGTGAATGAGTGCCCTTTTTCGTTGTTTTGAAAGAAAAATTCTTCGAATAAATCTATTCAAAAGATAAAAGTTTTGTTTTTATTATTTATTTTATTATTATTGTCAATTGATTCACAACGAGTGACGTCTGCTGATGCATATGTTCCCGGTAATATACATATAATGTCATTTCAAATTCTAAGATCCATTCTTTGTGTATTTATAATATTGGGTTTTTATTTATTTTTATTTACTTATTTTTTTTTTATCACACAAATACAATAGTCTAAAACATCTTTACACCTGACTGCAACAATGATTCATGACGCCCTCGGGCTAATTAACACCTGGTGAAGGTGACAGGTGATGTCTTGACCACTTGTTTATTACATTTTGTTAATTAGGTAGATGTTGAATCATTCTACCAGTAGCGTCCTACTATTTCTAATGGGTAACACCCTGATAATATACATATTTATGTATATAACACAAATATAAAATATTTATTAAAACTTCCACAGTATGTAATATTTATGTAAGTGGATATTTTATTTAATTAATTTTCATTTGCATTAAAATAACTCAATTTTTTTTTTTTTTTATTTCGTGTTCACTTCTTTTATTTATACGATTAAGAGTTAAGCCGAATTGCGTACAGAACTAGTTCACAGTTATCTCTCCTGAAAATGACCACTTTTTCTGCACATGTTACACCAGAGTCTTGATAAGTGTATTCACAATATTTTATAATTTATTCTTTAAACAAGAAAGTGCAATGCATGTCTAAATGGATGGTTAAGTTAGTAGTAGAACAGTTGCTCGCGATCGATGTCGAAATAAAACGATGCTTGTAGGGGTTTTTGTGAAGCTTAGGAATCCAGTGCATTGTAGGCAAGATGTTATCTTTAGGCGGAATTTTGAGCATATCTGTATCCTTGTAATGCTGTTTGTTGAGCGTTTTTCGTCGCAATTGGTAGGTTTGATGGTATCAGACTTGGCCGATTCGTTTTGTTGGACATCGATGTAGTATTTTTTTCAAATAATAGCAACGTTGTTTGATGCTTTGTCAACAGGTACACACACATTTTTTTTTGCCAAGATCTCTAAATTTTGACTTAATTCTGTAAACAGACAGCCTTAGATGTGACTCGTCATAATTATCTTTATAAAAATTAATTCTGTCGGTGACTTTTGTAATAATTTTATCTTTGAACATATTAAGTGCGTGTTTATCTGCACTTTCGCGTTTGTACCATTTTATACAAGTCTTAAATGATGTCTAAACAAGTTTGTCAGTTTAATTTGGAAGGTCGGCGATATTTAAGCCTTTTTTTAAATACCGTCGAACTTCTTTATCTTCAATAATGTTTAAGTTCCCCGTTAATACATGTCCGCAAGGGTCATAGCGGTATGGTGACATGGAACAGACTCATCTGCTGGGGTAGTTCTTCTCAAAATCAGCATCACAGGCGATAGAAGGGTAATTGAAAATAAAATAATTCTAGTAGTTTTTTTGTAAGAAAAGGAAATGATAGGCATATTCTGGTTGTCAAAATGTACGGGTATAAGTTTTTGAATGTCTGGCTCCCGATTACCTACGATGTCTTATTTTTAGCCGATTTATTTTTAAATACGTATGAAAAAGACAATTAGCAAGCCAGGTCCTTAAATTTCAGTTGCTGTTATATAGATGATGTTCTTTCATTGAACAATCTCACATTAAAGGACTATCTTCATCTAATTATAACATCTCGAAATTAAAAATATTATGAAATAACATCACCAACATCATACCGAGACTTATTCTTCAATATTTATAACTCTGGTCTCATATTTATTGTTTGATTTTGTCTGCTCTGAAGGGACATAAGTTGTCGAAAGGATTATATGCAGGAGAAAAACTTACTGTTATTTCGGTATTTTGTTATATGAAAGTTTATAGATTGATCATAAATGTTTTCATACATGTAATTCTTTGGTTCCACTAAATGCATTTCAACCAAAAATTTTAATTGTAACGTCACTGTACCACGATATTATTAGGTACCAGTAAACTACAATGCGAACAGAAATTTGTACCGATATCAGGCGTGATTTTTATTCTGCTGATTGTCTTAAAGACCTATTTACAAACGTCGCTGGCGACAAAATCGTTCAATTTTTAAAAGCAATCAATTTATTTAGTAAGATTTAAATAGATCAATTTTAAACAAGTTTCTAATTTCTAATATTGTTATTGTTAAACCAAAAATTTAATAATATGTTTTTTAACATTTTACACATTTGTTTTACTTGTATAAAGCTATATGGTTTTATATTAATATTTTATGTATTTATTAGAATTTTTCAATAAACCCAACAGTTCTCGCCATAATATAGCTGAAATATTGCTGAAGTTGGCGTAAAACATCAATCAATCAATCAATCAGAAATTTGTATGAAAACTTATTAATAATAAAAAATGTATTGATAACAGTTTTATTATCTTTTTCCTATTACATTTATATTTGTGCAGTTGAACAAACAAAAGTATAGTTATTGATAACTCAAGTTACAACTTTATATTAACTTATTGCACTTATATTCGTGTTTAAAGTCCTGGTAGGTGTCGTTGACGGACTTTGGAGTGTACTGAATAATTTAATAATAGAGGTAAGAAACATATACGATATGAGAACATTTCATTTTTTGGCAGAAAATTACAAATTGTTTTGTTGTTAATTATATTGATTATATTAATCGTATCCGGCGCTTGAAAACATATATAGACTAGAATGCCTAGTATATTTGATGATCCTCTTGTTGCAAAAACATTGATAAAACTCCAAGACAAATACGTCATAGAACCCGCAAACAAAGCTTCTTACAATATTGTGTTCGTATGTAGGAAACACTATTTAGACCGCAGTTAAATGGACTGGAATTGACAGTTCATCCGGCAATCCTACTTATACCCCAACTACAGTATCTAGGGACGAGATAATCACAAATCACACTTCTGTGTTAACATCCTTTGGAATTAAAATGAATGAAGATAACAGTTATCTCCCTTACGTGTACTGGTAACCTATGCTTCACACGAATCCATAAACAGAGATTTATTGCAGGATTTGCCAGATGCACCACTAAGCCCCTATCCAAACTCCTTACCACTTTACTGACTGCAGTTAGAAATGGTCTGAAAAACTACTACGAAAAAGCCTATTCTACGAGTGTCACGAATCAGATGTGGATTCTAAAAAACTCGAAAGATCTCCTTGAACAGCTCTCCTAAAACAGTCTCGCATACTTCAACAGCATTCAGACGTTTGATTTTTCTACCCGTTATACAGCCCTTCTACACAATAAACTTAAAACAGTAATACATCAATGTTTCTGTAGCAAAAACGGAGAACACAGGTATTCTTATTTGGTAATAGGAAAAGATAAAACATATTTTGTCAAGAACCATACTGAGTCGAACAAGAAGTACAGTGAAAATGACATGATAAGGATGCTTGAATTTTCATCGACAACATTTTTTGTTGAATGTGGAGGCCGCGTTTTTCAACAAACAAAAGGGATTCCTATGGGGGCAAATTGTGCACCCCTTTTACCTGACCTTTTCCTTTATTCGTATGAAGCAAAGTTTTACAAGGGTTAATACTCCAGAAACAAAAACAACTGGACCGGACTTTTAATTTCAACTTCAGATATACAGACGATGTACTTTCTTTTAATAACCCAGATTTAAAGAATATTTACATCGAATCTACTCCAGTGAACTTGAAATTAAATGTATAACAGATACACCCAATTCTGATTTATACATGTAACTCGACCTATTGTTGCACATTGACGAACATAGACGTCTGAAATCTAGGTTATATTACAAACGTAATGATTCTGACTTCCCAATTGTGAATTTCCCCTTTCTCAGCAGCAACATACCTACCTCCCCAGCATATGAAGTGTATATTTCACAATTAATTCGTTACTGTACAGCTTTTAGTTCATACAGTGACTTTGTGGAAAGAGCCAAAGCACTGTCAGAAAAACTGCTGAGTCAGGGCTATGTTCAATTGTTGTTCTTTTCGTCCTTCAGAAATTCCATGGCTGTCACCATGACATCATAGATATTTATGAAATGTCGGTGTCACTAATGAAAACTGACATTTTTGGGTAGATTCACGTCTTCCCGAATTTGACATTACCTTTTATGACTTTACCCCGGACTAACCCACTGACAGTGTGACGGGTGTTGTATACAAAGCAGGACATGCTTACCATACCGGAGCACCTGATGTCACTCTTTTTGAGAGCTCATACTGTTAGTGCTTTAGATTGATTGTTGTATTTTTAGTGTTTGTGATTTGTGGTTGTGTAGTGTATTTGGTGTTACGTCTACTGGTGTTCTTACTTTTGCCTTGCTCTATACTTTGATTTTTGTAATCTTGTTCTTTGTTCCTTCGGTATTCTACTGTCGTTGTTGTAAACTTTTGGTTGCGTTTATCAAAAAGACAAGGTATGCGTAGCTATGAATTCTTTGGGATAATATTTTCCCCTTAATATTATTAATTTGTAATATGAGAACAAGGTTCTTGGTTGCTCATCAGTTGTCCAAGATTTTAGATAAAACTGTACTAAAAGTCTCCCACCAACATTGTATATGTAGATATTCAAACTCTGTTTGACTCCTGTTTCCTTCCTAAATATACAAAAATACCAAAGTTGCATATTAAAATTGTGTCATGCTGTTCCCGTGTTTCAAAGAGTAACCTCTCATCAGCAGCATTAGTATGAAATAATATGGAAAGCTATAATTCAAAACAATAGTCAGAAAAGAAGTGCACAATACCAAAAATACCGAAATAGGAACTTCAAGCCAAATCCAGTACCAAGGACATCTGGCCATGCTATTTGTTCCCTCATAATATTTGTTCCAAAAGGAAAAAGAATTATGAAATATTATAATATTTGTTCCTTACGGAATAAACGTTATATGATAATTGTTCCAAATGGAATTGATATTATGCCAATGTTTATAATATTTGTTCCAAAGAAACTTTTGTGAAGAGGAAAAAGATATACGTTGACACATCTACCGAGTGTCATACAAGGAATTATGCAAATAATGCACATACATGTAAGTAAAATATTACAATATTTGTAAAATTTAATTTCTATGGATGGCCATTTCGACAACTTCTTTTCAGTGCAGATCAAATTAAAATGTATGGAAGGCGGTAAACTGAAATATATGTAAAGCTGATAAGGAGCAAAAGATCTAAATGTAAGCTGAAAATCGGCTATATAGTGGTTTATAAATAGCAACACACAGTCATATCTATGAAGTGGATCAACAAGTGATAGGATGATATGATAACACAAAATAAAATGAAGAAATAGTAAACAGCAGCCATATATCATGATCTAAATTTATCTACTAGTATATTATTTTTACCACGGACTGGCACTTTATTTTGAATATTTTGCCCGAACGCGTAAAATATTCCCATAAAGTGCCTTATATAAAAATTATTTCTGGTTAATACAGCGTGATGGAGCGAACGCCTACTTTCGGCTGAGCATGTAAGCTCCAAAACCTTCCCAAACTAAGGACTGCGGGGTCTTATGTTGATCCCTGACATCATTTCGCTCAATTTGGTGTCATACAGGAAATAATCACCCACTTCAAGTTGCGCATGCAAACTTCAATACCTTCCAACAACATTCCTCTTCGGGATTCTATATTAATCCATGCATATGGAGAATAATTACCTGTAATACACCTCCTGTAAAAAAGTTCATTTATAGTAAAACTGTTTTATAATCACATAGTTTTATAAGAAATAGCGTTGACTGCACTATTGGCAATAGAAAGCAATGCTGTTGTGAAAACTATTGATTTCAACGTCAATCATCATCAATCATCGCGTGCGGGAGGACGAGTTTGGGTCTGATCGACAAGAGGGTGGTGTTTATCCACGTGCTCACATGTGCACATGATTTATTCCAGATTATTTTTTCATCATGAAAAGAGTGTCGTCTGCTACACAACGTCAAGATTTTTTTATGTTATTTTGACAGTAATTTTGTTGACTTTTCATACTTTGAAACATTTTTAATTAGAAAAGAACTAAATGTACTTGGCAACGCAACTTTTCAAAATACTCAACAGTCAGTATAATACTTTCAATAAATGTTGTGTTTTACATTGGCGATGTGAAAATAGTAGCCAGGGTGATGGATAAAAGGTCACTCTCCTGCAGGTCGTGCACTAATATTGTCCATCACCGTGGCTACTAATTTCGCATAGTCAATGTAAACCCAACATTATTATATAAAAGTGATCATTTTACATACATTCTTATTGTATTTGAATTAGAAAAAGAATCACGTGACTACCCGGCTACGTCGAATTCGTCAACACAGATCTTAAAAGTATCAGATCTGTTATTGTTCACATTTTTAAAATCACATTGAAACTTCCTTATGACGTTTTCAATGTCAAAATAAAACGTTAATCGAGAATTTGTACAGAAAACGTTCGTTGTATAAATTGCTAATGTTGAAATTGGCACATTTTAGCTTCCGCGGGAACCTCCTGTTGAAACGGTTCAAAGATTAAAAAGTTTGTTATGGTATTTTCTTTGGCATTGAAAGCTTTGTTGTCTATCATGTTTTTAAGATGAATGTGTATGTAAACTTTGGCAATGAAGCTTTGGAATTTGACGGTTTTAACAATGTAAAGGTCTCATGCTTCGAATTTTCATACGGCCATTTTGAAGTCTTGAAAATCAGAAACCAATTCCATATATGCTACGTAACATTCCTGTAAAATTTCATCCAATTTGGAGACGTTTGAATATGAACCTATGACGTTTCATAAAGTTTGGATCGCTGGTGTCCAAAAAATCATCCGGACAATTTTGCGACGGTGTTGTATGAGATTTTAAAGTCTATGAAAACTGCAAGTTCCGGTTCCGGTTATTGCAGTTTTCACTTCCGGCATGAGAATCGCAAGTTCCGGAAATGCGTAATGTTCGGGAAACCTCTGTTTATTCAAACTGCGATGCGACATCTCACATTATTTTGCGAAACATGAAATTTTCTTAATCACAATAAGCACTATTGGTCTTCTTTCAGATTAAATTATGTATGTAACTGATTGTACTCTAGTGAAACTGAAAGTACATCACGGTTGTGAGTCGTGATTTCATCATTAAAGTATAAAATGCACTAATGCCATTTATAAATAGGCTTATAGAATTGTTGTATTATAAATATGCGTTTGTTTGAAGCATCCCTCATCAAGGATCTGTATAGTGTCTCACTATACAAATCCTTGCCCTTATGTAGGATTTATATATTTAAATTTCAAAGCGAAAAACTAAAAAGAAAATGATTGCATTGCATAAAGAAATATATTCAAAGTTAGAAAAAAGAACAAGAAATTGGCTAGCTTCAAGGATGTCAACGTAGAAGGTTATGATTACGCTTGGACGTACAGATACAACTGTATCCTTCCACATTTTGTTGTCTCGATTTTAAGTCTCCAAAACGAAGTAAAGAGGCTAATTGTCTTTTTTTTTTCGTTCTTTCACGAGTTTCTCGTACACCAATAACCCACTCTTCACAGAAGATGGATCTCCGTCCAAAGATTTGCATTCAAGTCGTTGCCATAAAAATGGTAAAAAAACGAAAATCGAACGTGAATTAGAGACAATTTTGCAGGAAAGTTGCCAAACATGTGTAAAATTTGTTGGTGGTCTCGAAGACTCCAATATGCCGACCGTCGCCACGGAAGCAGGCAAAAAGGCGGGAAAATTAAAGGTTCTCATAATTTGATAAAAAAAAAATGCAGGGAAGGTTGCCTTACATACATGGAACGGATTTCTAGTCTTGGAAATTCCAGAATGCATATTGACCGTTGTCATGGAAACAATAAAAGGTCAGGAAAATTCAAACTGCTCAGAGTATGATGAAATATTACAGGACATTTATGTAGAGTGTACGATCTTATGACTTTCTGATATGGAAGTTCGTTTAGGAGACTTCTTGTGTTTGCATCCAAACACAATTAATACTAGTTATTGTTGTTATTAAATTATAGTTATTATGTTTCCGTTAGATGGAACCCTTGTTTTGGGGTGAACAATAAATTTAACTTATTAAGACTTTTTTTAAGATCTTTGTATAATCAAAGCCGTATGTTTGGATGAACATGATGCAGTGTAAATGTACGTCAAAAACTTATCATTTTGAATTAAACATATTTTATTGCAAATAAAGCAAAGGGATCGGGCACAAGTTATAACAACATTATTTAAAGCCCTCTCCCTACAATTTACAACAGAACAAATATTATACAATATAGCAGCAATATAGATACAATATACATTAAGAAATGTTGATAAGAAAAGAAAAGTAACAAAAGGTAATAGTTAAATATCATGTACACAAAACATAATTCTCACTTAAAATATTTTCAAAATGTCAGTACATTTTTGATATGATTAATTTAATGATATCAAACGATAACAATAACAATATTGGTTGAATAAAATAGAAAAGAGAAGGAAAAATAGGAAGGAAAGGATAAGAAGAATCTGCAACAATCAATCAAATCTATGACTATTGTAAATATAACATTGGACTGCTCTAAAAATATCAGCATTTTGATCAAAGGTAAGATTTGCATTTCCAAAAAGAATCATATCAAGGTCAATATTTCCATATATTCTTATTATTAGAAACAAGTTTTGTCGGATATTGTTATAAAGCGAACATTCTAGAAAGTAGTGATAAACATTTTCACAATTTGCACCACAAACACAGTTAGGATTATCTTTAATATTGAATCTATATAAATCATAATTTAAACTACTGTAGCTATATCTCAACTTAGTGTGAATAATATTTAATTTTCTTTGGCCGATATTATACCACGGAGGAACTTCTGGTTTAA
>MJUU01007696.1:43358-78640 GCA_002080025.1 Modiolus philippinarum
TATAATTCCATACCTCACGGGTATAACAACGTTTAATATTAATGGGAATATCAATACTAACGACGGTGCCGTGATGATCACTTACATCGTTTTCAACAAAAACAACCGAAGATTCCGAACAATTACACGAATCAGTCAATAGAACCACGTCTAATAAACTTGCTCTTGTAGTACAAACCCGGGTTGGTTCATTTATTACATTATTAAGAGCAAATCTGTTCATTATGTCAATTAATTTATGATTTCTAACAACTAATAGATCAACATTCAGATCGCCAACGATACATAGATATGGCGAGATATCGATTGCTTTTTCAATTGAATTCTGAAGATCAGACCAATATTGATCAGTACTTGTTGGAGACCTATATGTGGTACATATGTGCAAATTAAAATTAGGAAATGATAATCGCAGCCATATATTTTCACCACTGGCAAATTCAAAGTCCGGAACTCTAGATGCACTTAAATGATTTGCTAAGTACAATAGTACACCGCCACCGGAGTAATTTCTGTCAACTCGATATGGTTGCGAAAAACCTGGAATACAAATATCGTTCGTTTTTACATTTGCATCTATCATTTGTTGATACGTTGTGGCGGCTACGAGAAACCATTTTTCAGAAGAAAAAAAAATTCTGATATCTTCAGGGTAAAATTAATACCACCGTTGAAAAGAGCAACTCAAGGCGAAATTCGTTCCGAATGATCGGATACCCAAACATTTGTACTTTTGGCTTTCTTTTTCTGTTTTTAGTCATCCCGCGTGAATATTTATTTTGAATATGCTCCGACATTTATTTTCTCCAATAAAAATCGATTCGAAAGACACCTTATTCCAATATCTTTATTTAGAGTAGCTTTTGTGCGTGTTTGTTTTAAAATGAAATAAAGTTTTTATTGTAATGGATTTCCCTGCAATTACATTCATCAATTCTTGTATTTTTCAAGTAAAGTATTGAAAGATATTTAATGCGATAATGACACTTTAATAATTTTGTATTATTTTCTATATGTATGAAGCGAAAAACACAAGGGAGTACGAGCATGTCCTGAAGACAATCAATCGATTTAATAATTTGTATCAATTCTTACTGAATATTTCCAGCTCACCTATTTCTTTCTGTACATATCAAATTGAGCAAACGGTCATAAACCTGGCAATCGAATCTGCTACTACTTTGAAGTTCAAGCCACCGATTTGAGGTAGAGCCATTTTTCTCGAAGACACCTGATACACAACTATCCGTTTTGTTACCTTTTTTAAGTAACACTGTTCTCTCTCTCTCTCTCTCTCTCTCTCTCTCAAACCGTTCCCAGTGAAATTATTTTCAAAACCTCACTTCAATTTTTTTGTGATTCTTTTTTATTCTATAGGAAAAATGAGTTCTGTGGAAGAGAAACAATTTTTACGGTTAATCAAGTTTTCATACGACCTTTCGTTGAAGGTAACAAGGACATTTACAGAAACAAATATACTACATAAGTATAATAATTCCATTGCGGATTTTCTTAATGCTTTCAAGCATGAACTTTATCACTTGTGGAATAATACTACAAAATGCTGTGCTTGTTCCCCGAATGCATTTCTCCAGCCTAATAGGGAATTAAACAAAGAGCAGTTTACAAAATTGTATGACATACAAGGAAATAAAAGCCCCGGACATTATAAAAAGGGAAAAGACAATTCTGTATTACAGCAGTGTCTATGTGGGATATCAAACAATGTATCATGTTCTCTAAAAGATCTTGATATAATACTCATTCACACAATAATCAGAAAATGTGTCAAACTAAAATCAGATGATGACATGTGGTTACAAACAATCCGAGAAATACGAAACAAATTAGCACATGCAGTCAGTACAACATGTTTCGATCAAGGGAGGTTACAGAAATGGTGGTCAAAGCTTGAAGGTTCTGTTCTAGGACTAGCAGGAAAAGTGCCACTAGATGCTTATGCTGAATTAGTAGAAGACCAAATCAAAATACTGAAAATTGCAGATATTGATCGAAATAGCGTTGAAGAAATTAATCTTAGTCACATCAAAGCTGAAAATTCAAAGGTAGGTTTATAGAACAAATTTTTAACATCAAACAGAAGCTTGAGAACATTTTAATTCAAGTTTTTAAGTCAATCAAAATGTCAAATATCACAAGAAGGTGAATAGAAAAGAGAAAGTCAGCACGTAAGACACAGTCATCTAAAGGGTTACTGTACTTTCCTCAATAGCCTTTTTATAAATATAAGGTTGACTTTGAATACAAATTATTTTAAAAAAATTAGTGCAAATGAAAAAAATTCATGTCTCTCCACTGCAAATTAAAATTTAATGTCTTCAGTGCAAATGAAATACCATTTCTTCCGTAAATGTAAGATGACCATTGTAAGATCGATGCACGCGATCACATCTTACACTGGTGAATGGCCAACCATAAGTGTGCATTCTTGTGATAAAACAATCGTTACCACAATCGTCACAACGTAAAGTACACTCAAATGGCAACGACTTTGTTCACACGGTATAGGTTGCAGGTGTTTCTATTCGTATTATACGGCAGTAATAGGAAATTGCATTTCATCAAAATTGAAGATCGGGATATCTTTCACTCGTGTAATAAATTATGTGTTTTTTCCTCTCGTTTTGCTACGCTCAACTCGAATAGAGATGAAATTTCTTTTACTTGTGAAAGATATCCCGATCTTTAATTTGACCTTATGCAAGATGCAAGATCCTATTAGTCTCTTCAGTGCAGATAAAAATCTCTTATATCTCCAGATAAATATCACGTCTCTCCAGTGTAGATGCAAATTTCGTGTCGCTTCAGTTCAGATAAAAATCTCATATCTCCTTAGTTCAGATAGAGGCTCATATCTCGCTAGTGAAAATAGAAATCAGATACATTTGAAATACCAAAATCAAAAATGAAGAAATGAAACTATGTTAAAGTAAAATTGATACTTTTGCAAGCAAGAAAAAAATATTTTAATATCAAACAATCTAGTCATCAATATGGTCATATGGCAAATAATGCCAATACATTTTGTATCTACATAAAACTGTAGATACATGAAAGAAATGATTCTTTAAAATATACTTTTTTTCTCTCTTTTGTTCCTTTTGTATGCTTTGTGTTATTATTTTTATTACTTTTTTTGTTGAAATGTACATTTAATGCACTTAATTTGTGAAATTGGTAGTCCACTGATACTAAACTTAAAACACAATACGCACTGTTCGGAACTACGGCAGTAGAATACCGAAGGAACAAGGGAATTGATGATCACAAAAATCAAAGTCGAAAGACATGGCAAAAACGGCAATAGGGAAAAAAAACAAAGACAAAACAAGGACGTGAGACAGTCACAATGCATGGAAATAAAAATACGACATAAAATAGTGAGGCACTCATAGTGTGAACTCCCATGCAAATCGGGATTGACACCGGGGGCTCCGGAAGGGTAAGCATGTCCTGCCCTGCTAATGACGCCAATTTAATATCTAATTGGCACTTTTCTGTTATTTATAATTCATCAACACATCGTTTTTTCCTGATTTGTTGTTAGCGTCAAATTCAAATACCATTTTAACAAACAGGGATTTTTTTAAAAAAATATTGCACATACAAGATATGTCAACCACTATTTTACACAGATGTTGGAGAAGCAAGAAGAGCTTGCAGAAAATTGCATACAAAAGTCAGAAGAAATTAAGGCAGAAATCATTGAACATCTCGACCAGAATAAAGGTATTTATTTATTTGTTAATATCTATATGTTTCAAATGCCTGTACCATATTTTACTTTATTTATATCAACGAATGTATTATAATACGTTTTCATTGCCTGACGTAAAGGCGTCAGGTATATCAAAAGGTTGGCAAGACTTCCGGTTTTTGTGGGAGCAAACACAACTTCCTAGTTAGACATCGATAAAAAATTCTGTCAGCTTTGATTCACTCAGAGACTCGTCCCCACATAAGGTTTTTGATGGCAACCAGAATCCGCGGTTACGTAATAGTAAATGTAGTAAAAATGCTGTTTCTACTAGTATGAAAAAAGGCAAATAAATTATTTTCACCAAAGGACAAACTCAAAACAGAAAAACAGCAAGACCAGAATTTATTTTTAGAGTACATCAATAAGTTTTATCCATACAGAGACTTGTCTACTCAAAAGACCCTTGATTACAACCAAGTAGAATTAGGGCCCTGTATGAACACCGTTAATTACATGTATATGTAAATTTACCTTTAATGTTCATAAATAGTCTATGCAATTATACTTTAAGTATAAGATAAAGAAACAAACTAATAAAGAACAATACGAGGTATCCATGGAAACATTTTTTTCCATTTCATCTAAGTTATTATTGGATCATGATTGTGATTCTCGTCTAGACCTACTGAGCAAGGTATAGATATGCAAGTTAGAATTGAAGAATCTGTTTCTCCAAATTCTGTCCTATTTTCACGTTTCCTGAACAGTTGGAGAAATACGTTTCTCCTCTCTAGAGAGAATGTTGTTCTCGGCAAATGATTGGATCAAATTCAACTATGACGTCAAATATGTTTGCCGTTTTACGACTTTACCATTGTTACGTCATGAAAAAAGGCGACCATGCCTGATGACGTCACTCTCAAAGAACACATTTATTTCGGATCATCAGAAAATTCGGGTCATGTTTTTGTCCAAAACCTCCTTGAAATCATTAGAGAAATAAAATCTACAACCGTATCTCGTGAGAAACGACATTTCTACACTCTCGTTAGTTAAATTTTCAAATATTTTAAACGCTCGGCAAGCCTCACGTTTAAAAAGTTGAAAATTTAACTATCTCTAGTGTAGAAATGTCTTTCTCACTCGATGCGATTGTGGATTCTATATTTAACTTTTGTTATTAAGCGAAATTTATGTTATGTTAATAAACATGCTTAATGTTGTGTTTGTTTTCTATAAGTCTTTTTGATGACAGCAGTTGTAAGAACACTTTGCGAGTTAATGTTATGTTTGTTGACATTCAATATTCATAAAACATGGATGTAGCGTTGCTTTACATCTAGCAAAGAATTCCGCTTAAACCGGTGCTTGGGGCCGTCTTGAACTTACTATGGGGTATGAGGATAGCTCATTGTTGAAGGCCTCATGGTGATTTCAAGATGAAGAACAACAATCAAAGCGTTGTTCCATTGCTTGTTTTGCCATATATTTGTAGAGACTTTCTCTCATTTGCATTTACTCCATATCCCTTCATTGCTTATTTTAGTAAGTGCTGAGTCAGGCAAGCTTTTTAGAAAGCTAATACTTGTAGTAACTTAACATTTGGGAATGACGGAGGCAGTGTTTAGTGTTCATGAATTGTTTCAGATATCCATATGACCCATTAATTTTGTAGTTTGATAAGAATGTACATTATCTTGTTTCTAGCATATCTTACACATTTTTTTCCGATTGGTGAAAATAAGAAGAGATCAAAGGTTCATCAAACCGAAACTCCGAAGTCTTGAAGTCAAATGCATATCACATTTAAAAAGTCGATTGTTTTAGCTTTTATATGTTATTAAGTCTCATAACTTCGAAAATGGTTGTTTTTTCTCGAATTTCTTCCGCTTCAAACATTGTCTAATAATTTTTTCTCAGAGACTAATGAACCAATCGCAAACAAACTTTCCAGAAATATGGATCCCTATCCCGAAAGGTGCAATCAGATCTTGGAATTTTCAAAATGGCACAAGTTGCCATGGAAACAGGAAAAAGGATGAAACATGAAAACGCTCAGAAGGATGAAACTTTACAGAATGGTTATCTGAAATACTGGAAAGTATTTTTTGGTCCTGAGACTTCAAACGGACAAAAGGGCGGGAAAATTGAAAGTGCTCAGAACTTAATGAACTTCACTGAAAGGTGGCTATCCTTTTAAAGAACAGGTTTCTAGAACTAAATTCTGATTTTTGAGTTCGTTTGATATAGTAATTAATTTGGTAAACTGGATTGTTTTGGCCATCTCATTAAAACAATGTACTCAAAAAGTAAATTCGAGGGTTGCTTGTTGCTTTTGTGCATAAGTTAAGTGTCTTTAGAAATGTCACCTTTTCCCTCGGAATTTGTCGGCAGGTTCGATGATTAAATTTAACAGCTTTATTGCAAAATTGTTCAGAAGACTGTCAAAGAAAGAGTTACACTCTCTAGCGCATTTGAAGCTCCATTTTTATTGAGGTGTCTGCAGGGTATTGATTTCCTATTAAAGAATTTTGTGAAATATTCTGTGTAGAAACATAATTGTTTTACTGTTCAAAATATAAAATAAAATTTTGGGGTCAACATTTATAACTCATCTTCTTGAATTTTGTACGTTCTGAAGTATGTATACGCTATTGGCTTAAGAATGCAATATTTGTATATAGTCTCGGTATTCTTAGGGGTTGCTGACGATTGTCACGTGTGTCATATCAGAATTGGGTAATATTTCCCACACTTAGACAAAATTATATACAGATTCATATTTGTCATTTTGTCGTAAATGATGGTTTACACTGTGAGATGACCAATGGAAGATCGCAGCACATGACATCATTATCCACTGGTTGATTAAAGACCAGAAGTGCCCGAGGAAATTTCAAATCTGTAGTATGCAATGGATTTACGTCGCATGTACCCGTTCACGAGATTAACGGGACTGAAAGGGGAATCTCAATTTTTTTTTTTTATATTTCTAATCAGATGTTGATGCATTTTTGTCAATAGATTATACATTGTAAACATTTATGAACGTCATAAAATTTCTGACGTAACAATGAAAAGTACACTCAATAGACAATATCCGACCTTTGGTATACCAGACTACTTTTCAAAACGTCACAGTGTATAAAACGTCACATCATAGAGACTAAAACGTCATGAAGTTGGTCACATGTGGCGGACATGTCTGTGACGTATATATACGTAGGGCGGACAAACAACACTGGTGAATCTGAATACCAGAACTCGGATATGGTCTATTAAACGGCGACGACTGTTCACACAGCATAGCTTAATTAAGGTGATAGGCACGTAAAAAGGCGCCTCTACGTGAACGTGATAAATTTGCTTTAGAATGAATGTAAAATAATTTGAATTTTCACTTTAAATTATCGTCGTTTCAAACTGCATCCTGCAATTTTCCCGAAAACCTGATATTATATTGCTAAAGAATTTCTGTTTTATTGATATAATTTTTTTTATGGTCATCGAGTTCGTTTTCGTACATTTGTAGCAGAGATGGCTGAATAGTTGTTCATCTTTCAAACCATGCCTAAAATGATAACTTTTATCGACGACGTCGCTATTTTGACAGCGGATTTTATCGAAAAAAAATCCATTTTTAGCGTGCCTATTCTATTTTTAACTATTTATACCGGCGAAATGAATTCGGTGACCCTATATAAAGTTTACACCATTAAAACGGGAATTTCATTTTTAAAACATTTCTTTTTTGCAGAAAAATAGAAGAATACGTTTTCATAAACGCGCAATTTAAAGAAGATACTATTTTTCTGTACTTTTACATAGATTCTATACTGCTTTATTTTTCAATCGGTCATATTTCAAACATTAAAATAGCTAAACCGATTTTGTTTCACTTTTAATTTAGCTTTATTTGACGCACTTGCATGTAAAATTTCATCGAAATCCGGAAACTTTGCTTTTTATGTACTCTACCTATTACCTTAAGAATTTTTTACTCGTACATTACGGAAGAAATATAGTTTCTACAACGAGAACTAAATTAATAATGAAATTTCTCACATCGAGTTAAATAAATTTTGCAAATTTTTAAAAACGAGGCTTGCCGAGTATATAAACATTTGAAAATTTATTACACAAGATTTGAGAAATTTTATGATTAACGTGTTTAAGTTGTAGAAAATGTTTCTCTAATGACATAATGTAAAACGCCGAGGATCATATTCTGAATACATTTGGAGGGAAATTTCACGCGAGTTGTTCTCTCACTAATAGAGACGAGAAATATTTTTAACACACTGGTCAGGTGTTGTTTAAATTAGAGAAATGTGTATTTGCAATTGGTCATTATTAATGACCGGAATATCTATCAGTCTAGAAATTCTACATCTTTGCTCTCTTGAAAAGGCGAAATTTCTAACACGTGTGAAAGATATCCGATTTTAAATGTGATCTCATGCTAGAACCATTTATTCTTCTGTAAATTTTTCATAAATATAGCATATACTTTTTTATGAAATGTGGTCAGATGAGTTAGGTAAAATTGTTATTTGAGTTAAACTCATCAAAATATAAAATCTAAAAAGCGAACACATGTGGGGGCACAAATTCCAAATATGTCGGCTCACTTTGCGAATACAAAAGACAAAAACAAACTGAGAAGATATTTTTGACTTACTGACAAAGATACCACAAGCAAAATTCCCTTAATCCCTTTTGTATAACTTTTTACTGTGATGTATGGCGATATAGTTCCTCAGTTGCACTGCTCAAATTTAATTGTATTAATAATATAAAAATATCCTTTTTAGAAATAATGATTGATTTCAAAAACCTGATTTTTGAGGTCAAAACAAGTGGTCTGCTTCAACAAACGCCAGTTAAAGAGGAAAAGAATAATTCTTCACAGCCTCAAGGTATACACTTCTGTTTTAGCATCAATATGTTTATATTGTATTTTGTTGTTATAAAAGCTTGATAAGTACTTTGATGGTTTGCATAAAAAAAACAAGATGCTAGGACTAAGTCTGCATCGCTCAAATGATCGAATGCTTTTGAAACATGTTTCAGGAGTTATTATTCTTCCGTATATATGCTGCTAGTTCTGGTGTAGGATGTCCAAGTTAAGACGATCTCACGTGCACTCGTCTTATCTAGGAAAATGAATCAGAACAGTATTTTTTTATGAACCAACATCAGTATCCATGACGAAATGTCACAAATTTTGTTACGTCACAAAATATTGTGTGTTAAATAATCGGGGGCTTTAGGGGCTTTACTACTGCATGAAAGGTTTCGTGACATCGAAAATGGCATTTCAAAGAAGAATTCCACCAAAATCAAAGATCGATATAAATTTCACTAAAAGAAGAAATCCTGATTTGAAACCTACATAATGCTTCAGAAGTCTCAATGAATAAGTGTGTAGATACATTTGTTTCACCAAGAAACATATATTAATGTTTCATTAGCGTCCTCCTCAGTTTCACGGGATGCACACTGTGAGTGCCTTGGTTAGGAATGTTGTAATTTTTATTTTTGTGCTTTGTAGCTGTCAAATGTAATTGTTTTCTGTGTCCTCGTTTTTTACCGTGTCTTCTGACTTCGATTTTTGTAGATACCACTTCTTTGTTCCTTCGGTATTCTTCTGTCGTTGCCTAAAAGGAAATGAACTAGTTATGTTTATCCAAAGATATCTAATGCTTCAGTAATTTAAAAGGAAATGATCAAATTATCTTTTAACACTCTATCTTTGTACATTTTCACTACAAGACTACTTTGCGACCGTTGATGTCGTCGATGTTCATCTGTCAACCGTGAACTTCTTCTTCCCTCAAAACCAGTGTGCCAATTTTAAACAGACTTAGCCTGAATCATTAGCCAGATATGTAAGGTTTCACAATGGTGTCCATGGAGACCGAGGACTAAACAACATGGCTGTCGTTACTTATTATAGATCATAGGAGTTGATTGCTGTTTTTTGACCAATTACTCATATTACATATATTATAAACCTAACAAGGGGTAAAATGATCAGCATTATAACATAAACTTTCACTGCAATCTTCAAGAAAATAGTATAAACCTTTTTAGAGTTATTACACCGTTCTCTGTAGAATTTTCTTTTTTTAAATAAAAACTGAAACACATAGAGGTGATTTTTAAATGGCAGAAATTCGAAATGCAAAAATGTTCATCAAGTCTTAAATCCTTTTTCGTCTGTCGAAGTTTTTTATTCGTTATTAACCTTTTTTCGTCAAATAACTGATTTTTTCAAATTTTTCTTGTGTTTCAAAAATAATCTGAGATAGACGTTCAGGTTAAAATACATTAATATCCTAAATTTTGTGTTCATGACTGAAGCTTTCTAACAATTTGAAAAATTTTAGTGATATTTATGCGTTGTCATATATAAAAAAAAACAAAGTTCGAGACAGAGATTCAATTAAAAATTACAAAATATTCCAAATATGGACTACATTTCATGGATATCCAAGCGAAGATTTTTTTTCAAAACAATTGATAACTTGTCAATTTTCATTTCAAGAGTAAATAATGACAATTTATGGCATGTAGACGCACGTTTCGCGTCTTTTTTTAACTTTCAGACTCCTGTTAGGTGGTTGGCAATTTGTTTGTGTGTGTGTGTGTGTGTGTTTTTTTTTTTTTTTTTTTTTTTGCATTCAGCCTAAATAAGTGGTCAAAGTGCCGAAAGATACTTTTCCGTTGGGTTTTATAGGATTGGACATTTACAGAAAAATAATACCGGAAGTAAACAAATTGCAATTATCGAATGACGTTAAATTTTCTTCAATCTGAATTTTCCCTTTTTGCACCGTTATATTCATTGAATTTGAACTTTCAGTTTTTTCCTTGGAGTACCTTTATTTTATTTCCAAGGTTGATGCTGATCGACAAATACTTGTGGAGAACTTTCTTCAAGGTCCTTTTATTGTCAAATTCTCACTGGATTTAAATGTTGTATATTTGATTAATTAGTTAGTGCATCGGCAAACGAATACCGAAGCAAGAACGAGGGAAGTGGGAATTCTAAAATCATAAATCCAATATCACAGCAATTCACATCCACCACGAAGTGAGACAGTATGACAAAGACAAAACAAATAAACAAAAATGAACAAGAACGCAACATAACTTAAGCAGCAGTAATGTGAACCCCCAACCAAAACGGAGGTATCATCAGGTGCTCCGGAAGGGTAAGCATGATATGCCCCACGCATGGTACCCGTCACACAACCAGCTAAAATACGGTTTTCAAATTGATAAATCTGTTTGATGCTTGGATAATAGGTTAATTTAATAGTTTAAGAGGTCATATGCAGAACTTAAATTTACAGTAAGTTCGGCATTTTGTTTTTAAATCTGAATGTTCAAATTTAGCCAGGTGAGCTGTGCAGGCTCCTAAAAGTCTCTATAGTTTCTACGCTTACTAACATTTTTTTATGATTCTGACCAAAACATGGCGTATTTGGTACGAAACTTCAAATGACGATCATTTGGTCTAATTCGTTTTATATATTCTTATTGATATTTATATAAGCTTTTCCCGTTGGTTTCAACGTTAACTATGAAAAGTTTATGAAGGATTGAGTATTTGTTACTTGTTTATTTTTGTTAATTCAATAATTCAATAATGTCAAAAGATTGTTTTAAAACGAATTTTGAGAATATAACAATGTAGTTCAATTTTGGATTTTATTGCACAAACCCTTGTTTCGGTAAGTTATAAAAAACGATGCAAAGGTTTTTCGACAATATACTGTTATCTAGTCTGTAATAGAAGTTGTAGAACCCTCTTTCCTCTAAGGGAGTATTAGCGTCAGATTCCAGAAGCATTCGATATCCTTGGGTTTTATCCATTTAAACAGTGCTAACTTTTTTGCACATGTATCGTATTTTCTTGGTCATAGGTCACTTTAAAATGTATAAAATAGACAATGTATAAAAATTTATCAACTTCCAATTATATTTTCATATATTTAAGGTATATAAAAAGCTAATGGAAAATGAAGGAAACTCCAGAGAGAACTGTTTCCCGCAAAAATTTTGACGTCTAACATCTCAAAAAAAAAATAATATGGATTTTAAAAATTTTTTGTTCATGTTGTTCTGTTATCAAAGTTCTTCAAAACAAAAGGTTAGCATTTTAATTCTAATTACAAACATTCTGACACTCATACTCCCTGAAACAACATACATATTAGGGAAATTTATAATTATTTTTATTATTATTTTACAGATTCAGATACTTGTTATGTTGAATGGCGAGTTAAAGCTCCTGACCACTGGCAGGTTGAACGTATAAAGGATAAACTAAACTTGCTTAAACAGATGTTGCAAGACAGTTTTAAATTAGAGTTTGTATATGTTGGATCCCTTTTTATAAGAACGTCAGTCCAAAAGCATGTTTTGTCGAATAGCAACACCCTGATACCATCAGTACGATCCTTTCTGGAAAAAATTGTAGACGTGTGTGAGATCAATACAGAGAAACCAGAGGTTGTACAAATAACTCTTTCTAGTCAACAAGGTATTATTTTTTGTAAGTTATGACCTGGTAATAGAACAACGTATCACTTTTGATTGATTGGAATTTTCTTTTAACTATTTTGACCATATTTTATTTTAATGTATTTAAATCATTAAAGTATCAAATATTCATACATGTTTAACAGAAAGCATAAATGCAAATAAGAAAAGGGTAAAATTCAAAAGTCAGTCAATGTTGGTTAACAAGTTCAGGCAAGAAACAATAGAACAAAATTATATAAAACCAGAGGCTCCCAGTAGCCTGTATCGCTCACCTGGCTTTCAGTTGCCACAATCAAGTAAACATTGTAAGTTATACAGTTGATCTTCAGTTTCTCAAACTTTGGTAGCTCGAACAACACATCTGTATTTAAAGTTTGACGTTCTTGCTAAAGACCACTTTCGACACCAGTTTTGAAGTCTAGACATCATTTTGTAAATGGCGGTCAATGAACAATTTTCAACATCGGTTTTGAGGTGGCAACATCAATATCTATTTGGAAACCAAATTTCATTGAAATCGGACAATGTTGAATTTTCCCGCCTTTTTTGGCAGCCATTTTGAAAATGGCCGTCAACGAACAATGACATCAATACCTATTTGGAAACCAAATTTCATTGAAATCGGACAACGTTGAATTTTCCCACCTTTTTGGCGGCCATTTGAAAATGGCAGTCAACAAACAGTTTTCAACACCGGTTTGTAGACTGAGTGACATCAATATCCATTTGGATACCAAATTTCATTGAAATCGGACAATGTTGAATTTTCCCACCTTTTTTGCGGGCCACTTTGAAAATGGCAGGCAGTAAACGAATAATTTTTAACATTGGTTTTGAAGTCGCAACATCAATATCTATTTGGAATCCAAATTTCATTTTAATCGGACAATGTTGAATTTTCCTGCCCTTTTTGGCGGCCATTTTGAAAACGGTGGTCAACGAACAATTTTCAACACTAGTTTGGAAGTCGCCACAGCATAGCAAACATTTCATCAATTTACACTGAACCTTCGTCTTCTATATTTGTGGAAATAATATGAAAATTCTGTGAAAAAAGGGCAATAACTCCTACAAGGGTTTTTTTTAGAGTTTCTTCAAAATTTCAGGGTGGGTAGATCTTGATATGCTGAACATTTCTGCAGTTTACACTTGACCGCTATCTGTTACACTTTTTGAAAATGCATAACTTTTGAAAATTTTACGGAAAAAGGGCTATTAACTCCGAGATGGGTTCTCAGATTTTCTTCACAATAGCATGGTAGGTAGATCTCATCATGCTGATCACTTTGATCCTCGTCAGATTTTTGTTTTCTGCAAAGGTTTTCGAGTTATTGGCCAAAAACTGCAATTTACCCGTATGTTCTATTTCTAGCAATGGCGGCCATGTTGTTTAACCTACCGCCTTTTAGGCCAGGTGAGCTAAAAAAAAACTAAAACAATAACTACAAAGACCAGGACATGGCTATGATTGTCTTGATAATAAGACTATCATATTTTTCTGTAATAAGGAACCAAATATTGCCTATTTTAATGAGGCTTAGAAATATAAGAATTTTGTACACAGGACAATATGGTTGTTTGTAAGGGCGTAAATGTCATAATTCATCATGGTGTGTTTGAAAACACGGATACGGTACCGGTATTACCTTCTCATGAAAAAAAAACTTGTTAAAAATGATCACAATGGTCTTAGCAGCATGGTCCCCTTTTCAAATGTGTCCAGTTGATCCAGGTCTGGTTCAAACATATTCGGTTTTTTTTTTGTTTTTTTTTATTCGTCTGCACTGGAGAGACATAATTATTGAAATATTCAATTTACCACTTTTTTGTTTTCACTTTACGAACAGAAGTTTAAAAATTAAATTTTTGAGTATGTTTTAAAGAAGCCCATTTATTGTCCAGAAATCAAAGCAAGCGGGGAACTTTTTTTTAAATATAGCCTTATCGGACATGCATTCAAAGATATTCTCTAAAATAAGCAATGAAACGATAACGAGTGAAAGCACATGATATAAAGTCTTTACACATACATGGTAAATCTTTTGAGAAATATAATAGAGTGGACTTGATACCAGTTCTGAGTTAACTTAGAGGAGCTTTTATGACTGCTTCAAGTTAACTTTATGAGAGGTTATGTCTGCACCCATGTAAGTTTATTCCGTTGGTTAAATTCCAATGAAAACGAAATGATTTTTTTTTTCGCACAAACTTATGATTTTAACCATACCCCTTTTATAAACGGCATGGAATCATACCCCTTTTATACACGGCATAGGGTGCTTTGGAGCGAATTCCCGTCTGATTTTATCTATATTTTCTATTTTAAAGCTGTACCCAGAGAAAACATTTCCCCACCTGAATTTTCATTTAATCCATGAATGCTAGGGATTTAAAATATTCTCCCGGGCCTTGTACTCCATTAACAGACATTACTTCTACTTTGATCTTCTCTAAATGACGTTGATTCGCTTTGAAATTTTGTCAGCTTCCTTCGAAATGTGTTGAAACATTTCTGCAAATTGTAATCTTTTTGATGTTTAGAATTGAAATTCCAAAAATCGTTACTTTTAACCCCAAAATGCAAGCATTGCATTTTGACAATTTCAACTCTGAAGCAACCTTTTTTTTTGTCTTTTTGATAGTAATGTTCAGACGATTTGAGAGATTTGATTTTGACCATTTGATAAAAAGTTGACAAAAAGGCAAAAATCTAAGCAGACGCTGCATATTGTAATTATAAGATGAAAAGAATCCATCAACGTAACATTAAAAGATTTTTATCGTATAAATATCGGGTGTTGTGATTTTGGCGCTCAGTATACATTCAAATATTTTTAACTCTAAAACCACCTGAACAATTTTATCCAAATTTGATAAATTTGATCCTTTGGTGATCTTGAAAGCTTAAGATTTTTACATTCATTTCTTATCAAAGACGAATTAAGTTTATCCAGGGCCCTACGGGAAATACATTCCAAGATCTGGTCTTGAATCTTTCATTATATCTGTCCGTTAGAAATCCCCTTCAAAATTTCTGTTTTTTTTATGTTCATTCCTCATCCAAAATGGTCGACTTGGTTTAACATATGCCCTATTGGATATTTTCCTCTGAAACCACTTTACAATTTGAAAAATATGATCGTTATAGTCCTACGTTTGTCCCTTTTAAATGTAGCAATTTTTTAAGTTAATACCTCATACAAGATGGCCGATAGGGGGGATGCTTTGGGAAACGAATTGAAATATCTTTTCCTCTGAAACCCGGAGACCAATTTCAACAAAACTTGGTCAAAATAGTTCTTATGTGACCTGCTTTTGATCATGTCAATGGGTCATCAAAAGTAAGAGCCGTAGCCCAAAACCCCAAAATAATTTAACAAGAGACCGTATATATACTGTTGAATTTTGACAAATCGATAGTCCAGGTGATTGATACAGGCTTTTAGGAGCGTTTTGTGTATTTCATCATTTCACCTTTTACAAGTTATCAATTTTTTTTAAATAAAGTAAGACAATATGACCGTCTCTAATAAAATCACTCAATTATTCTTTTCCAAACTCAATCACTGATCCTGTGTATTAAGATCATTGAACACTTTGAAAATGACATCAGATTCAGTGACTACCGATACAAAGAAGTTTACACCTACACCCAAATGGAAATAATTCGTGAACTTTTTGAATAAGTAGTCATAGAGTTTATCATTAATATATAAAACTGTGATCAAACTACTCAAAAGAAACTTATTTTTGAGACTTAAAGAAAACGTTGCGTGACATTATGTGTATATTTAGTGTGAGAAAATACAACATTTGTCGTTGTTTACCGTAATTGCTGAATTTTTCCTGTATTAAAAGCAATAATTGTTGTTTGCTTGTTATCAATTTTTGTTATTTAATTGCACTGAAGCTCGTTTATTATTTGAGTTTCTTTGGGATAGGGGGTAAAATATTATTAGGTATAGAAATATCAGTTGTGTAGTTTCTCGGTGAAACTAAACTTATACAATAGACTTTCAATGTACAAAATACAAAAAAAAACAAAAAGCTTTATTTAACGTCGGTACAATACATAACATTACAACATAAGCTCTCACGAGCTTTTGAAACCGCTGCAATGTATACCTCTTTTAAATAAACGAGAAATACCAGGCTATATTATGAAGTAATTGTCAGCAAAACTTTTGCAAAACATTTTGTCTTCAAAATTTTGTTACACTCAATTGCATTGGTGCATCACAGTTACTCAATCGTCATATTCTACGTACTGGACCGAAACGAAAATGGATAAGGTCCGATCGACAGGACAATTTATAGTACACAGCTCATCTGTTTGTCAGTTGAAACTGCTTGAAAGAACTTGGAATTGAGTTGCTAGTGGAGTAGTTGTGATCTTTTCATGGGTAAACATAACTCGAAAACCATTGACTCATCCTTGATTTAAAGTAATTGGGACTGTTGCACTATCTCTAGTTATATTGTCCGTCGCTAGCTATATTTATATGTTCGTAAGTGTACTGATGAGTTCCGGTCGACAAGCTTCGTTTAAACTAATGTTAAATGGGCAAAGTTTGAAATAAAATTGTGAAATACGCTGAACAATGATATACACAATTTTAAAGTAATTACAATGAATGATATTTAAGCTACAACATCCAAAAAACCGCAAAACCGTATGTTTTGTAGTTATTTTAAACGATTTTTTGTAAAGTTACCAGGTATCGACATATGTAAGTGTCATAAATTGATCTTCATATGCCGTTTATTTTTCAAAATGAAACAATTTGATGTATTATGAAGCCATTTGCTACACCTTTAATCTGGACACAGTATCCATAGCTGTGGATCGCTTACATATCAAAATCAGCGGTGTTCTTTTTAGTAGGGTGCCCAAGAGACGATTTTTCCGAATTTGGGTTAACGGAGTAATACATACCTTCATTATAAATGAGCTCATGGCGCATCGAAATGACGATGTCGTAGTTATTAGCTATGGTGACATTTGATATTAAATAAGGTCAAAGGTCAGTTCCTGAAATTAAGAAAATTTTGATGCTACTTAAATTTAGCTTTATTTCTCATATAAAACTGCAACAAAATTTGATTCATCATTGTTAATTTTATGTGGATAGTTCGTGTGTTTTACTTTTTAAAATGATTTGTCTTTTGTCTTTATTCAACAAGTTTCAAAATTGGCATTTTGAAGGTCCGTTATTTTTCATATTTACACCTCCATAATATAAGAGGTTATTTCATGTATAAAGAACTGAAATTTATCACTTTTAAAAGACGATTTTTAGAGTAAACCTTAGAATTAATTTAAAGCCTAACTTCTTGACAATTAACAAATGTGTATCCGAAATAAATCGTATTATGATATTAGTATAACTAAATCAATTTTCATAAAAACACATACTTATATAAAACTTTGTTAGACCAATAAAACCAAAGCATAACCTTTTTATATTATCTGACATGATATGGAAATGTCATTTAAAACGTGAATAAATACACGTTCTTGGAACTCAAAATGCAAGCAACGTAAAATTGTCATTAGATTTACGTAATTTTACTAGACTTAGGTCTGACAAGTACTTTTCAGAAAAAATGAATAGAGTTACCTCGCGTTGTACACTTTAAGTCAAATTACTAATTGGAGGGTTGGCACATCAACTGAAATTTTGGGGTTTTTCTCAAATTTTACCGTTTTATTTGTTGATTTCTCTGTAACGGTCGACATTTGATCCGTAGTTTTTGGAACAGATGTACATTTTGCTTGATATTTCCGTTCAAATTAGAATGTTTCGAAAATAAGGCATAGTTAACTTACATTCAATGAAACTGTCGTTAATTTAGAATCTTTACCCCAACAATAATACCGATAAATAATAAAAACCAATCAAAATTAACTTGCATTTGATGGTTAACATAAATATTTCAGGTCTAGGCTTCAATATAAATAGCTTTTTATTTCCATATAAGAGGATTCTACTATTTTCTATAACTTTAAAGATACCATATCTTTATCTCTGTTATGGGGTACCCTTAAAACTAAGGATTTAAAGAAATCGTGACCACAGGAACTTTTTACGACAGCTAAAAATATAGAATTAAATAGTTGTTTTTTCATTTAAAACAAAAATTAGCCCTTTGTGATTCAATTAACCCAAACTCGAAAACTAAGCGTCTTTTTGGACCTTGGGTACCCTTCTATTACTAGTTTCTTTATATCATATTTTCCAGACATATTATGTCGTTTGTCATATAAAACCCTTGCTTTCACTCAATTAAAACTGCCAAATTTGCCTGTAGTGCTCTTTTCGTTAAATTTTTATCCCTTGACAAATTTCACTATAATTTTTTTCGTGTATTTTACGCTTTTCCTTTCAATTATTTTTAATGACAAATTGCCCTGTATTGCTTTTTTCATCAGTTTTTTAGTTCCTTACAAATATCCCCGTATTTTTCTCGTGGATCTTACTCTTGTTTTTTTCAAATATTTATAGCGATAAATGTTCCATTAATTCTTTACTGCTTTTCTTTTTTTTTCTCTCTCAATAACAGTTACAAATTTGTCAGTATTGCTCTTTTCATTCAGTTTTTTTATTTCTTGACAAATTTCCCCGTATTTTTCGCTCGTTCTTTCAACTATTTATAGTGACAAATTTCGTGTTATCCTTTATTACCTTAGTTTCTTTCTTCCTCGCATTATCCCCAAAGAAGACCCTAACAGGCAGTTAGATAGAGATAGAAAATTGTGTCTGTAAATTTATTAAAAATATCCGGTGGAACGAAAATCTTATAAAAGTGTCATATATATCTTCGTGGAATTTTCCAAAATAGAAAAGTGTCGTATGTATCCTCCTGAACTTTCCCGTAAGGAAAAGTGTCTTATATATATCCTCCTGAAATTTCTCATATAGAAATGTGTCTTTTATATCCTCCTGGAATTTCCTCGAATAGAAAAATGTCTTCTATATTTATATATTTTCTCCTGAAATTTCCCCGTCTTGAAAAGTGTCTAATATTATCCTGAAATTTCCTCGAAAAGAAAAGTGTCCTATATAATCCTGAAAGTTCCCCGTTCTTCCTAAAACTTCACGTTATAGAAATGTGTCTTGTATATATCCTACTGAATTTACCCGTTAGAAATGTGCCTTATAAGTGTATTGTGCTAGTATATCCTCCTGAAATTATCCCTTTGTATCAGAAAACAGTCTATTATCATTTTGAAATCTTTCTTTTATTAATTTTATTCATTAGCCCCTAAAACTGCAATAATATAGTGGTTAGATAAACTTCCACGTATTTCGACTTTATGGGGGATAATCAAGATATTTCCAGTTTCGATTAATAACATAAAAGGAATTATTAACAATAACGAGCCAAGGAGAACGCTCGTTACGTTTTGCCGTGTAAACGTTTTGGGCCTGCCATATGGCACTCGAAAGTCACAAAATTCGAGAAATATAGTATCTCGTCGAGATACCGGGCTTCTCGGTAGAGATATCAAGTTTCTCGCTCAGATATCAAGTTTCTCGTTCAAAGACTCATCATCTCGATTGGGTTAGAAGGTATCTCGAAGAAATACTAGGTTTCTCGGTCGAGATACTAAGTTTCTCGCCAAAGACTCGATCGTTATACTGATACAAAAAAAAATGTATTTTGTCGAGATTTAGTTTCTCACTAAAACCCTCAATCTTGAACAATGTCTTGTAACCTGTACGGCAATTTTTGTTGAGTCATAATAAGATGGCGGATCATCCGAGTCCGATTAGGTAGACACCTCATTTTTTCTCCTTTTCACTCACTTGACCTCGTTTTGCGTAAAGTTGTGTTACTTTACAGAACCAAACTATAATGGGGAGTCTCCACACCAAGCGTCATGGACCAACGTTCACATATAAACTTGTATTTTATGTTCAAACTGGGAGTCCGACGTGCTTTGAAAAATCGAAGCGAAATTATGATGTTTGATTGAACTTTACACCGAATAAATCCACTTTTCCAAACAAAAGTGGATGTTTATAGCCTATTTTTGTTCCAAACATTTCGTTCAGCATACTTAGAAACTATAATTTTACCCGTGAATGCCTGTAAAACGATTTGTAAAAAAAAACTGCAGTGTACGGCCGTGTCACCACCAAATGTTTACATTTTTTCCCTCGATTACGGTTGAGTCATTGTACGGTCGAGTCCAAATTCCAAACTCCGTAAGAAGTGTGCATATATTTTCAGAAAAAAGTACAATGCGTTCAAAAATTAACTAAAAGTTTCGCTCGTGGCGAATAAAATATATTCATACTAGAACAGAACACCAAACCCCCTCTTTTCAACTACTGTTTGTGACTGACAACGAAGACATTAGATACCGATTGTAATGTATTTAAGATCATAAAGTCAGCACATGAAAAACATGTGGTTCAGCAGCTTTACGTAGAATCTGAAACTAAATATAGTAGAAGGTTTGGGCCCAATAAAACTAGTTTAATCCCGCCGCAGCAGGTTTGCGACTGTCCTAAGTAAGGAAATTTATTATGCCATTGTGTGTCTTGTCTTTTTTCTAGTTAGTTTAATTTATGTCTATAGGAGTCTAGGATGATGTTTATTTCGCTGAACTTGATTACTCTTTATTCAGGGACCGTCTTCGACCTGTTGTTTGTTGTGGGGTTTCCTCACCGTTCATTGAAGATCTTATGGTGGCTTTGAGTTGTTATTACTCCCCTTTGGATCGTTGTCTCTTTAATACATTCCCCGTTTCCCTTCTTTTTTCTAGTAAATGAAAAGCGAAACATGTGACCCTGGTTTTAATGTCAATTGTTTCTTAATATCCGAATAAATAACAAAATACCGAAGTTACTGTAAATTTAGATTCTGCATATGCGCATTTCGACAACTTATTTCTCTTCAGTGAAGAAAAAATCCATGTACCGAAATATGTGTAAAAGCTGATAGAGAACAAATTACCAATAGGATCTAAAAAGTAAAGCCAAAATCAGGTAGGGACAGATCTATGCGAGAGGGAGATACTCCTTAGTTTTGCAATTTTTTTTTATTTAGATATTGTGAGTTTCCAAAAAAAAATAACGGTTTCCAAATAATTACTGACGAATCCTACAAATTTTCAAGCAAATATTTGAAAATTATTTAGTCCTTTTTATGACCTCTATCAGAGAAGTATGAAACACATGTCTCTGACTATACTAAGGCACTGCTAATGTAGGAAATCACACAATTTGAGATATTTACTTATCACACATTTTTTAAATTAAAATACATACAATTCATTTTAGTAAAATATTACTTTTTAAATCAACAAATATTACATCACAAACATGAGACAGATTGCTGAACATAGCATTTGAAAATTGCATAATCAGAGAAGCATATCTATATTAAGATGAACTGTATTATGCTTGGGTGAAAAAAAATTTCGAAAAAAATCCGTTGAAGAAGATATCAATCTGTTCTCAATAATAGGAATGGAAGAGAGTCGTTGATGGACAAGAATTCGGCAACTGTCCTGTCCTATCAGGAGTCCGTCAGGGTTCAGTACTGGACCAATGCCTCTTCTTCATATATATCAACGACATTATCAAGCAAAACATGTCTCTTCGCACACCGTACCATCGTCTATTTTACCATCAACTTACAATCTGACTGTAATGCACTTCAATCTGATCCAGACGAACCCTAAAAATGGCAAGAAGAGTGGTTAACGTCCTTCAACACGGAAATCATTCACACATCTAGCAAAAGAAAACCAGTACATTATGAATATATTCTGTATAACAAAATTCCTAAATCAGTTGATCTCACCATTACCAAATATTTATCCTTGGATAGTCACAAAAATAACATCACAAAGAAGACCAATAGCACTTCTAGATTCATCAAGCATGTTGTAAAAACCAACAGTCCCAAGAACAAGCATATTACACCTATGTAAGGCCTCGATCGAAATACTGTTACATAGTTTGAAATCCTTGGCAACAAATGTATGTCCACAAATGAAAATAGTTCAAATAAGGGCAGCTTTAGGTACACAGTAAATCAATAGAACTACCATACAGTGTTACCAAAATACCACAGCAACTGGCCTACTGCACAACAGCACAGACGATTTTCTTCACTCACTTATGGAAAACAAAACAACCTGGTTAATATAAACTGTCAAATGTACCTCATCCCATCAAGAGATCAGAAATGTATGCTGCCATATTACCAATAAATTACGTCGAAAATGTAAAAATATCACTTGTAAACATTCTTGCACAAAAAAAAATTATTTTACATAAACGTGCCTCCCATTATATTCAACAGATTGAATAAAAGGAGTATCCCGTAGATGTAGATGTATCGAGTGGATCGGGTTTGGTGTTCTGTTCTTATAAGCAAATATTTTATTCGTAATGAATGAAACTGAAGGTCTTGTGTTTTTTTTTCTGAAAATTCAGTATCAAAATATATTTTTTAGAAATTACAAACAAGCTTTCGTTTCAAGTTAAAGGTTCGGTCTTTAAACTATGAAAAAGAAAGGAAATGGGGTAAATGTCAAGGAGACAACATACCATATCCAGATTAAAACGACCCAAAACAAAGCATCTTGGGGTCACCGTACGGTCTTCAACAGTTAGGTACCTCACATCATATAGCAAGCCCTAAATGACCCAAAAGGGTAAAAAAATGAATAAATCAATGGAAACAAACCTCCAATAATCCGAATGTCAAGAAACTACAATTTTATAAGAAGACAAGGACAAGCCAATGACCAACATATTCCTGACTTGGGACAGGCGCAAAAATTGCGGTGGGGTTAAACTCGTTTTCTTGGACTGTTGAGATAATGACATGTATCCATCGAATGTAAAAATGTATTTAATAACTTCTACTGATATGCAACAATTACAGGTAATATTGACAAAATGACTCAACTGCATGCACACTAAGTCTTCTTACAGAGTTTGTGAATTTGGACTCGACCGTACAATGACTCAATCGTAATCAAGGGAAAAATGTAAACATTTGGTGTTGACACGGCCGTACACTGCAGTTTTTTGACAAATCGTTTTTCATGCATTCACAGGTAAAATTATAGTTTCTGGATATGCTGATCTAAATTTTTGGTACAAAAATGGGCCATAAACAGTCACTTGTGTTGGGAAAAGTAGATTGACTCGATGTAAAGTTCAATCAAACATCATAATTTTGCTTCGGGTTTTCAAAGCACGCCGGACTCTCAGTTTGAGCATAAAATACAAGTTTATGTGTGAACGTTGGTCCATAAGACTTTGTGTGGAGACTCCCCGTTATATTTGGGTTCTGTACATTAACACAACTTCATACAAAACGAGGTCAAGTGAGTGAAAAGGAGAAAAAATGAGGTGTCTACCTAATCGGCCTCGGATGATCCGACTCAACAAAAATTGCCGTACAGGTTACAAGACAGTGTTGAAGTGTGATAATCAAATCTCGCATTTGGAAGAAATCCCGAGATTATTTTATAATCACGAGCCTTCGATCTCGGTTGTGATTGACAAGCTAGATTTAAATCTCGTGTTTTGGAAGAAATCCGAGATGATTTTTTAATCACGAGACTTCGATATCGATTGCGATTACCGAGCGAGATCTAAATCTCGTGTTTAGAAGAAATCTGGTGATATTTTTTTAATCACGAGATTTTCGAATCGCGAATGTGATTTTTACGATTTTGTGACATCAAATCTAATAACTGAAAGCTGAAAAAAGCTGAAATATATATATATATATATATATATATATGTGTATATATATATATATATATATATATATAGTAAAATCCAAATAAAGTTTAAAAGAATGAAAATTTTCATATACGGCACATTTGATTTAGTCCATATTAACAGAATAAAATATAAAATACTGTGAATTCATTTTTATTCGTGGGGTACCAATTTTCGTGGTTTTCGTGGGTGTCCCCAAACCACGAATTCAAACACTCAACGAAATATTAGCCTCAAACACAAATGAATGAACATATTGAAGGACCTGATGAACGAAGGCCATAAACCTTGCAGTTGTACCTTAGCCCAAAACAAACTGATTTATCCAACAAAAAGTAGATATGCATTCTCTTGAACCTTTTATAGCAGCAAAATAAGTTAAAATATTTTATTTCCAAGTGTTTCCCAGTTAACAAATTAACGGTAACTGGCTTCATGTTTTGTTTTTCAATTACGCTAAAGTGTTGATTTGTAGTTCAGAAGTTTGGACAAGAACCATCTCAATTTACTTTTGATATTATGTTATTAACCAAATGTTTAAAGTTTCAGTTATGGTCTGCTGGAAAGGACATGTTTATTTTGCAATCAATACAGGTGTTTATTTATAAATAACGAATGGAGTACGGTTATGTAAGATGATTACCTAATTACATAATATCTACACATTACTATGATACAGGTGACACTTTAATTACTGGTACAATTCTAAATTTTGGTGTTTTGACATCAATACCCATGGATTTTAGAATATTTATTTTATTAATTTAAATTAAAAAAAATATTTGAAACAATTGGCAATCCACGAATTTACGTACACCACGAAATGTCTTTTTTTTCTCTACCCACGAAAATTGATACCAACGAAATTAAATGAATTCACAGTAATGGAATTAATGTACCCGGAACAAATTTGATTTAGTCTATAATGCCTAAATCAAGCATTAAATTAGAGAATATAAGTAATGGACATGTTATATCAAGTCCATATTAACCAAATATAACATAAATAAGGAATTTATATACCCAGCATATTTAATTAAGTATTTATTTACCAATCAAGTTTAAAATAAGGGAATTTATTACAACTTTCCAATATTTTTCTATGTAAAATTCATAGTCAAAAAAGTATGTTTCTTTCCATTGTTCAGAAAAGAAAAGCCTAATGGGAAATAATCATAAGACCGGTTAATAGTGAACCATTAACCGGTCACTGAATAGCACTGTGATGAATTTTACGGACTCTCCAGTGACGACGTTCATTGGTCATTGGTCAATGCGCGTATCAGTTCCGCATGAGTAACATTTTTAATCGCTTTGTGCCTAAAGGAAAACACTAAGTTCTTTTTTTTTATTTCTTTCCTTTTTTTTTTTTTTATTTTCAGTATTCTAAAACATGTTTGATTTGGTATAACAAAACACTTATTTTCTGGCTTTTCGAGCAATAGCAAATTTATGGTTCCCTTCGACACCAAGTTAGTCTATGTTTACCAAATTAAATTTTTAAAAAGGGAAATAATATACCCTGCACATTTACTTTAGTCCAAATTTACGAAAGAAAGTTTAAGATAGGGAAATTTATGTACCGCACAATTTTAATATTCAAGTCGGTATTTACCAAACTAAGTTTGTTCAAAATAGAATTAATACCTAAGTTGCATAATAAACAGTAAATTTCGCTATGCTGTACACGTGCTTCAAGGAATAAACTCTCATCAGAAGCATTATAATCAAACAATATGGAAAGCCATAATCCAAAAGGAGTGAAAAAGAAGTGTTCAGCACCAAAAATATCAATTAAGTTCATATTTACCAAATAAAGTTTAAATAAGGAATTAAGGGTATGCACAAGCCCAATAGTCAGACTTGAAAATTTTACCTTGCGTGTTATAGAAATTTACAGTTTTTATCAAAATTCTAACCCCTTAAAAATACTGAGGCTTCATTCCGTGTATGGCACTCGGTAGATGTCCTTGGTACTGGATTTGGCTTCATATTTCGATATTTTTTGGAATTGAGTACTTCTTTTTGACTACTTTTGGATTATGGTTTTCCATATTATTTGATTTTAATGCTGCTGATCTGAGGTTACTCCTTGAAACACGTGTACAGCATATCTAAATTTACTGCTTTTATGCAACTTCGGTATTTTTTGTATTTTAAAGCACTCGTCAATTTTCATTTTGTTGATATTTACCATATACAGTTTTTAAAAAGGGAATTTATATACCTGGCACATTTTATCTAGTAGATATTTACCAATTGAAATACCTGACATACCTACCACTTCAGCACGTAAACTGTTACGATAGATCAAGTGCGCCACTTTAATGCAACTGATTGTAGATGGGTCTAAATAGTGTGTCTTTTTTAACACTTCGTGCTGGTAATGACATGTTTTATTTTGAGAAAGGGATTTACGCGGATTTAAAAATGAAGATTCGGTTGAAAAGTGGGGGTGCTCTTGGCCTACTGCTATTAATTGACTATATGTCTTCATCCTTTATTTTGTCTTTCAAGGGAATGCAATGGCATCACAGATTAAGTGCAATCCTTGTTCAGCGGACAGAAAATATATACCAGCGATACAATATTGCAGAGAGTGTGAAGAAGGACTTTGTAAAGAGTGTGTGAATATCCATTCTCGTCTTCAAATTTTGAAATCACACCATTTATTTGATTTAGCATCAACTGAATACAAAATACCCCCGTTGGTGAAGAAATACTGTGACATTCATCCTAATACAAAACTTATTTATTATTGCACACAGCACGATACTCCATGTTGTATAACGTGTAAATCTATCAATCATCAGGAATGCGACAAGGTCATTTCGTTAGATCAAGCGCTCGAAAATGTAGAGAAATCTGTATTGCTTTTCAACACAATTGACGATTTGAGTTATATGACCAAGGATGTTCATAGGTTACTTGAGAATCGTGACGCTAACTTGAAATCTTTACGAGAAACCAAATTATTTATCAAACAGCAAATTGGTAAGGTCAAATCGCGACTTGTTGGGCAAATCGACAACATGGAAAAAGTGTTGATTGCAGAGCTGTCTTCACTTCAAGAGAAGAATGAAACAAAAATTAAAAAGCAAAGAACTGAGATCTCAAATTTAGGTTCTCGTCTGATAAAAAACAAACAGGACCTTGATTTTCTGAAAGACTATGGGTCAAAAGTAGATCTGTATTTAGCTTTGCAACAACTTGTAAGCAATAATAAAAAAATCGAGAGCGATATTCAAAGTCTTGTATCCTCCGTCGAAGAGATCAGTTTTAAGTTTAATGAAGATAGCAAACTTAACATTCAAACCATTGGATCTATACAAGAGGTTTGCAAACCATGCACTGTAAAGTACACACCAGCTAGGTCGTCACATGCCCAAAGCAAAAAGGAAGTAACCAGCTTTAAAAAGAGCGGAGAGTTAATCCTAAAACCTGATGTTTGTTACAATATAACAGATATAGCAGTAAATTATAATAGCAAATTTCTTGTATGTAATTATCATTTACAGCATCCAAAAGTGTATATATACAAGGACTGTAAAGACTATGAGAGCGAAATACAATTTTCCAGTCGTCCTTATAGTATTGCCGTGATACCTGATTCAGATACCATAGTAGTTACTCTACCGTTGGAGAGATCAGTACAGTACATCAATACAAACCTTTTTACTAGGTTAGGCAGAGTAAAACTAGGATTCACATGCTGGGGTATCACTGCAACAAAGGATAACGTTATCGTTGGTGGTTGGGGCATTGTTCAGATATTAGACAGACATGGGTCAGAGATAACAGAAGTTAAAGTAGTTGGATCCGATATTAAGTCTCTGCATTACGATACAGTGAACAACCGACTTCTGTGTAGGTACAATGGCGGTATGTGTTGTGTGACATCAGATGGTAGAAGTGTATATCAGTACAAAGTATCGGGTGGAGCAGGACTAGCAGTAGATCAAAAAGGATACGTATACTTAAGTCATCAACCAAACGAAATTCATCGATTGTCGCGGGATGGAAAATTTCATGACGTTGTACTAACTAAAAACTTAGGTATAAACCTTCCGTATGCTCTAACATTTAACAACAATTTCACTAAACTGTTTGTTGTAAATGTCGATTCGGTGTTCGTTTACAGTCGTGTGTGACTACGTTGACGCTTGAGAAAAATCTGTGAAATTGTAAATTTTGCACTTGTGTTTTGAACTTTCTTAAATTAAATCATCGGTATATGCCAATGTTGATAAACCGGTGTTACATACTAGTCTTTCCCCTTACCAGGATACCCCCGGAAAATGAGTATATACTCAGATTTCCCCTACACAAAGTCAATGGTATGTGTATACACATGCTAGTTTTCCCCCGCACTAGAATTTCACTCTTTTGCAAGTAACAGATAATGTCAGATAAGGTAACAACGTCTTCTATCTTTCATTTAATCTTCAAACACTTCAAAGGAAGCAGGAAAGCAGGGAACAAGGTAAATCAAATGGACAAACGAAAAGCAAAGAAAGCACTAAAAATCAGATCTTGAAAATCAGACCAACATTGTTTGACCTGCAGATATATATTAATATAGTGTAAGGGTTAAAAGAAAAGATTTTCTGTATCAAGTGTTTATATCAGTATATAAATTATATTAGTGAACTTGGAAACTTACTTATCTCCGCCGTATAAGAAAATGTTTACTTTGTTGCAGATTTAGAAAATAAATAATATTTCAGGGTCTAACGTGGGAGTCGAAACGTGGTTTAAAATAGAATACGAAATCGCCTTCTCTACCGAGTGGCTTTGGCGACAAACCGAATGAATAGCAAAATACAAAATACCTTAGTTGCAAAAAATTAGCTATACTGTACACTTGTTTTATGGAGTAACCTTTCAATATTAACATCAGAATAAGATAATATGGGAACTCATTATCCAAAAAATAGTACGAAAGAATTACTCATTCCAAAAATATCAAAAAAGGAGGTCAAATCAGTACCAAGTCAATCAACCAAGTGCAATGCATGGAAAAAGTATCAGTATTTTAAGGGTTAGAATTTTGTTGAAAACAGTGAATTTCTATTTCAAAAAAGATCAACGCAAGGTAAAATGTTCATGTCATTCAAGTCATTCACTACTTGCAAAATCACCTCCCCAACCAACCCCCGCGGTTGGGAAGTGATTTCACTATTCATAGCTCGCTCTAATTTTAACCTCCTAATGTCTCAACATTATGCCTTTCTATACATTTTCACAGTCAATTGTAATACAACCCTTCGTCATAACTTAACGACCTTTGTAAACTTTTATTCAAAGGTCTTCTGCAATCGCAAAAAGCTTGGTCCATACACTTCTTTTGAAATATGCCGTGCAACAACGGCAGTAGAATACCGAATGAACAAGGGAAGCGATGACCACAAAACAAAGACATGGCAAAAACGGCAACAGAGGAAAACAAATACAATTGGAGTTAACATATGCTAACATGGTCTCATGTTCATTTACTCCATATCCTTTCGTGAAATATACAAAACAAGGACGTGAGACAGCCATAATGCACCGAAATAAAGAAATACACCAAGAACTAGGGTACTCATAGTGTGAACTCCAATGAATACCGTGAGTGACATCAGGTGCTCCGGTAGGGTAAACATGTCCTGCCCCGCTAACGACACCCGTCACACTATCAGTGAGGCATATATTGTTTTGGAATATCTGTTTGGTAGCGGATTTGTTAGTGTCATTTTTTTACCCTTAGACAAAACCAATTTAAATCCATGGTACATGTTACTTCTCTAACCCTAAAGCAGTACTAAGGTAGAATTTTGAGAAGCTTTTTACAAAACTCTAAAGTATTCAAACAATCACAAGGACAAATCGGTAGAACAAACATCGCTGACGAAGGCAAAACTAAAACTTAAAAAAAATGTGTTTGTTTACTTTTTCTCTTCGTTGAAAAGCTAGTTTATTACATGCTTATCTTTTGCTAGGACATTTCAACAGAGTATTGTTTCACTGGAAAAGCTTGAATACATGTACATTATATTTTTCCCTTAGCCAAAATTCACAATTTTGTCAACTTCCCAAGCACAAGTGTTTGGAGTTCATGTCCTTCCTCAAAATGTGGAAGGAAAGAAATGAACCTCGGTCACTTGTCTTGGGAGCATGCCATTTTGTTTGAATATGTCTTAATATGCATGTACAATGTATATATTTTTTCGCAATAAAATTAACCGAAATCTATTCACCAGAAATTTTTAAATAACTATCATGAGTTTTGAACTATGTATTAAAAACATTTCTGGAATGACTTTCGTTAATTTATATATATCTTTGTTGCTTAAGAAAGAATATATTCTTCCTTTTCCTTTTTTTTTTGTATTTGTTTGTTTGTTTTTGTTTACTGATTTCTTTGTTTATTTTTTTTTCAGTCTTTTACCTGCGTCACCAACGATGACCGCAGGTTTAGGAGCCGCTCGACTCCGTCCGTCCGTCCGTCACGCTTTACGGGTACCAAGTTTGTGTAATCTGAAACTCGGACACCTTTAAGCCGATACTTCTGAAAATTTGCACAGTTGTTCTGGACACATTGAAAATGTGCACCTTCCCTTTTGGTGATTGTGAATATCCATTGTTGAACTTGGTCATTTTATCATAAAAATTAACACTACGGTACTAAGTTTTTGTAATCTGACACCTTATACCCGTAAACATATTGAAGATTTGCCTTTTGGGCATATTTTAATAAAAAATGTTGAATTTATTCATTGTTGTACTAAGTCATTTTTCATCAAATTTTAACATTATTTCACTGAGTTGGCGTAATCTGAAACTCTCACACCTTATAGATGATGCTTCTTAAACTTTGCACAGTTGTTATGGACACATTGAAGATATGTACCTCCCTTATTAGGATAATTTTCATTTCATTCTTTGTTCAACTTTGAAAGGTCGAACTTAATAGTATATCTCAATCATAATTTAATTTGAAGAATGTTTGAATAATAAGGTAAATGAATACTTGTTTGAATTGGCAAACTTATACATAATATTCTTTTAGTTTGAAAAACATGTTCTAAGTTAAGCATGAGTGACGGTGACGCAGGTCCAGACATTTAATTGGTCTTGTTTAAAAGTGATATTTAAATTGTTTCCCTTTACATGGAAAGATGATGATGAAAACCACTGTCAGCATGAATGATGCCTAGTTAATAACTGGCACATATATATAAGTGATCGCCTAAACAGATTTATCCATTTTTCCCTGTGAAGTTGAGTTAGGCGAAGTAAACCATGCCTTTTCCGGAATAGATCCAAAATATCCCTATGGACTTCTGGCACTAGGAGAAAAATGGCTTTAAGAAATCGGCATTATGAATACCGCTGTTAGTTTGAATGATGCCTAGTTGATAAATGACACATATAAGTACTCGCCAAAACAGATTTATCCATTTTTCCTCTGTAGTTGAGTTAGGCAAAGTAAACTATGCCAATTCTGAAATTGGTCCACGATATCCCTCTGGACGTCAGGCCTGGGGAGAAATATGGCTATATGTAATCGGCATGTATTTTTTTCAAAATTTTATTCTGACGACATGCCTATAGTGCTCATATCTCATTTTTTAATGAGAGTTTTCTTTCAACTGACTTGATAAACGCCCTGTTTTTGTCTATATGTTGTGTCCTTTCACTAGCTTTAGACATTAGTATTTTTATCGGGCCACAAATGGCAGTAATTGTAAGAGCACTTGCCATGTAGTTTAATGTTTGAGACCATCCCTCATCCATTGGCTAAATAAAACATTGATTTGGTGCTAGGGGTTGTCTTGAATTTACTATGAGACGTGAGCAAAGGTCATTAATTGTTGAAGACTTCATGATAACTTAAGATGAACAACAATAAAATCGTTGTTCCATTGCTTGGCTGTATCATGTATTTCTAGATAATATGCCTCATGTGCATTTACGCTGTAAACTTTCATTGGTTATTTTCATACTTTCAAATTTTGACATTTCATAATTATTTTTTTTGTAATTTCTAAATATTATTCTGCCCATCTGTTTATAGTGCTTACATTAAGTATTTTATAATTCCAAGTTTTCTTACAATCGACTTGATGAATTCCCTGTGTTTGTCTATTAGTTGCAATTGTCCACTAGTTTGAGACACTAGGTATATAATGCTTTCGTCGGGCAACGGATGACAGTTATTCTAAGAGCACTTTTCCACTTTAATTTATGTTTGTTGACGATCCCGAATCCAAGAAGAGAAAGAGATGGATAAAGCATCGTTAACATATAGCAATGAACTCCTCTCAAATTAGCGTCAAGGGCCGTTTTGAACTTATTATGTGACATGAGCAGAGTAAACATCGAAAGGATATGGAGTAAACGCACACGAGACAGGCTCTACAAATAAATGGTATATCCAAGCAAATGAACAACGCTCATTTTGAAGGCCTCATATTCAACAACAATTAAGGTGTCATTCCATTGCTTGATTCTACCATGTATTTGTAAAACTTTGTCTCATGTGCATTCACTCCATACCCTTTCATTATTCATTAGCTTTACAGTTTCCCAAGAGATGACCAAGATAGATTTATTTGAGGGTCCAAATTATTTTTTTTTTTGCACTTGCCACGTTTGTTGACCAATCGGAACGAAATTGGCAATTTTTTTGTATAATGCCTTACATACACTAGTTTGTACAAATGGCTTCAATAATAGTTTTATATCAGAAATATTTAGAAGATATGTTACATCCATGCCACAATCAACAACAAAACTGCACAAGAAAATTTAACAGAAAATTACGATGAATTATTTTGTGATTCTCACATTAATTTCAATGAAGAAATATGAACTTCTACATGTATTTTGATGGAATTATTAGATATTTAATAGGTTTAAAGTGATGTTTACATCAACTTTAACATATGTAGTGAATTTATTTAGCATATGACCAAAGGGGATATTCTAATATGAAAATATAAAAGTGGGATCTAGTATATACTCAATTTTTCCCAATCACATTTAGGGGAGAAAAATGAGTATATACTCAATTTTCCTGGGGAAAGACCAGTATATACTAATTTTTCCGGGGGAAGAATGAGTAGGGAGAAATCTAGTATGTGACACCGGCTCATTTTACTAAGCACAAATAAATCCAAATATTGCATTTAACAGGCAGCACTCCGCCGAATATATTTATAAATGCATGTAGATAATCAGTAGAAATTAATTTGTACTTTTTCATGTCATTTGTTTGTAATGAAAAAAAAAATAATAACAGCCAAAACCTTGAAACTTTCACATTTTTTTCAAAGCTCTGTTAGATCCTTTTGCTCACCCTTGCAGAGCGCCTCATCATACCTCAAGTTTTGCATGGGTTCGCACTGCTAGTGCTTTAGTTTTGTGGCGTTCTTGTTTATTTTTGTTTGTTTAGTCTATGTGATGCTGTCTCAATTCGTGTTGGATATGAATTGTCGTGATTTTGGATTTTAGAATTTCAACTTTGTTCATTTTTGCTTCGGTATTCGTTTGCCTATGTGTTGTTTATTAGTTAACTGTCAGCTCTGATACATCTTTTGGTTAAAGGTTGTCCGAATGTGTTCATTTTATCTGCACTGAAGAGACATAAGTTGTCGAAATGGCCATCTGCAGAAACTAAATAAACAGTAACTTCGGTACTTAGTTATTTGCATGCAATACTATCATAAATTTGTAAATGATTGACATATAGCCTCTCAAACTGACCGCAACAGAACAACTTAAATAGAGACTTGGCTACATCGCTCAACTGACGATATGTTTCTAAGCAATGCCGACATAAACGAATCAAATAGGTATTGAAACATTCAAATGAGCCAAGTTGGTGCATAATGAGGAAATAACGGCAGAGGAATACCGAAGGAACAAAGGAGTGGAATTTGCAAAAATCGAAGTCCAAAGACGTGGCCAAAACGAGGACACAGAAAACAATGACGTTAGAAAGATACAAAGCACAAAAATAAAAAAGCACAACATTCAAAAACAAGGCACTCACAGTGGGAATTCAGTGAAACTGAGAGTGAAATCAGGTGCTCCGGAAGGGTAAGCATGTTTACAGTTCGCGTCACACTGTAAGTGAGGAAATATATTTTCGAAAGATCTGTTCGATTGCTGATTGGTTAATGTCATTTTACTAACCATAAGACATAACCAATCGAAAATCCATGGTACGTGTAACTTTTCTAACCCTAAAACATTTACCATGTTAAAATTTTGAAAAATTTTTCTTATTAATTTAGTATTCAAACACTGACAAGGACAACTCGGAACCACAAACATTACAAACGAAGACACAACTAAAATTTAACAGTATGATATACGAGACAACACAAAAAAACTAAAGCACTAACAATGTGATCTCCCTTTAAAAATCGAGAGCGACATTAGGTGGTCCGGAAAGGTAAGCATGTCCTGCTCTGTTAACAGTACCCGTCACACTGTAAGTGAGTCAATCTAGGAAAATGTGAAAATCGGTAGTCAAATCCGGGAAGACGTGAATCTAGCTGAAAATGTCTGCTTTCATTTGGGATACTGACACGTCATATCTTTCAATGATGTTATGTTGACGGCCATACAATTTCTGAAGGGATGAAATTAACAATGGTTGAACAAATCCCTGACTAAGCAGCTTTTGGGACAGTGTTTTTGTTCTGTTCAAAAAAATCATTGTACAAACTACAAGCTCGACAGTAACGAATCAACTGTGAAATGTAAACTCCATAGGCTGGAAAGGTAGGTATATTGCTGCTAAGAAAGGGAAAGTTCACAATTGGGAAATCAAAATCATCACTCTTGTCGTAAAGCTTAGGTTTCAAACGTCCATCTTTGCCAATATACAATAAAAGATCCAGGTACGAAGCTTAAGTGGGTGTATCAGTTGTTTCTTTAATTTCAAGCTCATTGGGATAGATCTGATGTAAATATTCCTTATATTTAGGATTATTAAGAGAAAATACATCGTCTATGTAGCGTAAGCTGAAATTAAAGGACTGGGCTAAATGTTTTTGTTTTCTTTGTGTAAGCCTCGTACGAGTAAAGGAAAGGTCAGTTAAAAGTGGCGCACAATTAGTTCTCATAGGAATCCCTATTGTCTGTTGGAAACAACAAAATACCGAAGTTACTGTGAATTTATTTTCTGCATATTCGCATTTCGACAACTTATGTCTCTTCAGTGCAGATAAAATCTAAACGTTTGGAAG
>MJUU01007699.1:0-25927 GCA_002080025.1 Modiolus philippinarum
TTTCATTTAACCTCAATCATCTCTTTATTTTTAGCTCACCTGACCCAATTAGCTCACCTGACGCCAATCACTTGGCGTCCGTCGTCCGTCCGTTGAACCTTTCACATTTTCATCTTCTCATCTGAAACTACTGAAGCAAATTCAACCAAAGTTTACAGGAATGATGTATGGAAGGTCCTTTACAATGATGGCTCATTTCGTTCCGATCCGATAAAAACATGACCGCCAGCGCAGAACTTAAGTTTAACATTGGACCCTTTGGGAAAATATACATTTTCTTCTTCCCCTCTGAAACCACTGAAGCAAATTCAACCAAACTTTACAGGAATGATGTATGGAAGGTCCTTTACAAAGATTGCTCATTTGGTTCTGATCCGATAAAAAACATGGTTGCCAGCGTGGAACTTAGGTTTAACATTGAACCTTTTGGGAATTGGGAAAATTCACATTCTCTTCGTTCTCCTCTGAAACGACTGAAGCAAGTTCAACCAAACTTTACAGGAATGATGAACTGAAGGTCCTTAACAAAGATTGCTTATTTCTTTCTGATCCAATAAAAAACGGCTGCCAGCGTGGAACTTAGGTTTAACTTTGGACCCTATGGGAAAATTCACATTCTCTTCTTCTCCTCTGAAACGGCTGAAGCAAATTCAACCAAACTTTACAGGAATGATGAACTGAAGGTCCTTAACAAAGACGGCTTATTCTTTCTGATCCAAAAACAAACATGACCGCCAGCACAGAACATAGTTTATTTTGGCCCTATGGGAAATTCACATAAAAACATGGCCACCATGCAGAACATCAAAACCCTGCTGTTCAGCATTTTGTTAGGTGAGCGATTCAGGCTCAGTGTCTGAGTCTCTAGTTTACATACTGCAACTACTTTGCATTTAAATCAATCTTAACTAACTTTTTTTATTATCAAATCCTTTGGATTTTTTAAATTTTAATCTGTCTAACAGCGTTGATACTCTAAGTGTGCCTTGGATGGCATTTAACCTCAGTTAAAGTACACGTATACAAATATTACATCATGGTGGGATGTATTTTATCTCTCCACGAATGACAAGATCGAGTGCTAAAGCTCCCAGGGGTTGGAGAGGGTCAGGAAATAGGTTATCTGTATTGAAAATCGATCTTCACGATATACTTTGGACTTTAATTGTAAAATATTGTAAATATACAAAAATGGATAAGACACAAGGAAGACATATATCTTTTTACCATTATTTACAATATTATGAAATACTAACTAAAGGCAGAGACATATATCTGTGATAAATGCTGCCAAAATATTATATGCAAGCTTTTTAAGATAAATTACAATTTAAAAAAAATAGAGTTTGTGTGTCTTGTCTTTTTTCTAGTTAGTTTACTTTATGTCTATAGGAGTCTAGAATGATGTTTGATTACTCTTTATTCAGGAGCCGACTCCGACCTACCGTTAGGTGTGGGGTTTGCTCATTGTTCATTGAAGATCTTATGGTGGCTTCGAGTTGTAATTACTCCCCTTTGGGTCGTTGTCTCTTTGACACATTCCCCGTTTCCCTTCTTTTTTTCTATTGTGTGTTTAAACAATATTTGCGTAGTACAATTTCATATTGCTCACACATAAGAACGTCATGTTCTAGTCATCCTACGTGGGGACAATCAGAAAATGTTCCACGTATCAGATTTATACCTTCAAGTATTATTATTTGGAAAGACTATATTAACTATTATCTTAAATTTTTATATTCTTAATTTCACTTTTGATTTGATGTACGTTTTTCATACTCCCTGACAAATTTCCTGTAAACAATAAAATGAACATAAGACAAATTCTCTACAAATACATGGTAGAACCAAGCAATGTAACAACGCTTTTATTATAGTTCTTTATCTTGAAGTCACTGTGAGGTTGTCCGTTTCACAGTATGATTTCTGTGCTGGATATACATGAAATTGTGTTACAAAGATAATTTTTTCATCTACCATTATCTACCATAAAATAGTAGACAGTTTACTAGAATAACAGAATAATAACCCCCTTTACTTACTTTTTCCATTGCCCGAAAATCTTGTATCAGTAAAAGGTCCATTTTCTTTCCCAGGAAGCGCTGAAATGAGATTCACCACAAACAAAATACCTAAACATTGTTTCAGTAATTTCAAAAAGGTCATTATTATGCTAAAATGATCCTTATGGACAATCGTCTTTATCACACAACTATCTGTTATTATTCTACTTCGCAGTTTCGTAATAACGTTATGTAAATAAATAACATTTTAAGGCGTTTAGAAACAGTGGAATGTAGATAATATGTAAACTAAATAATGGGGACAGAAGTACATGTTTTATTGAAAAATGGAATCATAATCTATTGTTTTTGACACCAATTGCAGTTTATTTAGCAATATTGCAAAATTCGATTTTTTTTCTTGTCTTTTTCAACGTCCTGATAACCCTGTTTGAAAAGCATGATCAACCTTTTTCGCGCTTTCTCTTAAACAACACTGATCCCGGAAGAGTCTTAACATATCTGCATAGAAACCTATTATACTGAATTTATCTTGTCTTTTTAAAATGGGGGTTACCTTATAACAAAATTACCGAATAGAGGTATCAAGAGCCGAAGTCAAGGAGACAAAAAGACAAATCAGGTGGAAAACGCAATAGTCGTTACTTGGTACTCGTATTTCAAAAGAAATGATGAGTTTAACCGGTTTTATGGAGCGCCAAACCCTCCCCCTTCCATTGCAGTAGTGTCCTGTAGCAACTTAACAGCAATTGCTATTGAAAGGTCATAAACTATTAAAAGAAATGATCATCCCAGTAAACAAGCATCTAAAATCAGATCGGATCGAAACATCAGATTTTTCCAAAAGGGTCTAATATCTGCTAAAGACTTTTTAATGATCGTATGAAACGGATTTTTTTTTTTGAAACCTTGATTAATAAGGCGGTCACAGAGATAACTATGTCTAATGAGAAAGTCTGTATAATTTGTGATAGCTCTGGCGTAACGAATCAACTGTGAAACATATACTTTTTGAGCATATTACTGAAATATTACTGTCCATGTTAGGGAAATAATAATTGTGAAATTAAAAACGCCCCTTTAATCGTAAATTGTAGTACTGAGGTAACCTTTTTCGTCAAATTCTAGATGAAAGTCCAAAAAGATGTAGATCTAGTGATTTCTGTCGTTTCCTTTTTCTTTGGTTCTACTGGATATATTACAGGGATCCATTTAGCAAAAGATGCGTTATTGATGGAAAAAACATCATCAGTATATCGATAAGTGAGATTGAAGTATCTAGCATCTTTTATTTTATGATCTGTTACGAGTCCCTGAAGAAATTCAGTCTCGTAAGAATAAAAACAAGTCTGGCAATAGAGGACCACAATTAGTGTCCATTGGTATGCCAATTTGCTGTAGATAAATTGCACTTCCAAATATGACAAATATCAATTAGAAAATCAAGCGTGCTGCAAACTAAGGCTTTTTGAATGATACCTTTGATTCGTGATTTTATATCATTAGGAAGTGTGGTATACAGTGTTGAAAAATCAAATGTTTCGAGAGAATATATTTGAGAAAATGAATGGGATTTTAGATTTTCCAATAAATCTTTCGAATTTTTAAATATCTCCATGTGATTTATGTCGCTTTGGGCATGAATAGTTTCACAGTCTGCTTGATGCTTGTCTTTGACTACAGACAAAATCTAAGTTAGTTCAATAGAAAAGTCAGTTGTTGAGCAAGATGAAGATCCTTCAATGTGTCTTTACTTATATGGATTTTAGTGTAATTTTGGTACCCAATATAGTTATGACAGGTTTGATTGTTATTTTTAGAATACATTTTCAATAGTTGCCTTATCTAACTTTTTTCTTGGTCTTTTTTATCTTGACGCTTCATGGTAATTTTTATCTTTATTTTGTATTGTCTGTATTATTTAAGCTATCTAGTCAATTCCATCTTTGTGTTGCTTTGACTTTTTCTTCTTTATGTCGCCAGATCGTTTATATTTTTACGTTGCCTTGTCTGCTCTATTTTCTGGTTTCCTTGTCTCTTTTATTTTTATGTTGCATTTTTTATTTATATTATTATATATTTGCCAGTTTCTTTATATAACCTTTTCCTTTTTATTACCATGACACCTGGACTTTTTTAAATTTTATATTGTTTTACCTTTATGTTGCCTTTTCTGAGACATCATCATGTGAGTTGACAGTTTTTCTACATTTGTAACTTTGTCGTTACTATGTTTATGTTGCCTTGTCTGCTTTACCTGTAAATTGCCTCATCTTTTTTATATTTTTTTCCTTGAATCTTTAATCTTGATGTTGCCTGGCAGTTTATCTTACGCTGTCTTGATTTTTTATCCTTATATCGGCTTGTTATTTTATCTTCATGCTGCCTTGTTATTTTTATCTTTATGTTGCCTGGTCTTTTGATCGTATTAATACCAGCTTTCTCATTTTTAAGTTTTTTTTTTTTTTTTTTTTTTTTTTTTTTTTTTGTTTTGTTTTACTTTTTAATTCCATGTCCTTATATTTATGTTGCTTTTTATCTTCTATCTTAATGTTGCCTGGTCGTTTTCATCTCATATTGCCTTGCCTTTTCTTGTCTTCTTTTTATTTTCGTTGCATTGACTTTTTAGTTTCTTATGCATTGTCTGTGACTATATATTACCTCAAATAAAATCTTAATGTGTTCCTTGTTCTTTTCATATTTATATTACCTCGTCTTTTTATTTTATTAATCATGTTTCATTTTTTTTGTGATTTCCTGGATTTTTTCAGTTTTTTGATGCGCTGTCTTTTTCAGTTTTATTTTTGCATGGGACCTATATAGGTAAGGCTTGTCTTTTTATGTTTTATGTTACTTTATCCTTTCCATCTCTTTGCTGCTTTGTCTTGCCTGCTTTATTGAAGCTGTCTTTGTCTTTTTGTGTCGCCTGTACCTAGTGCAGGGTCGACACATAGGGATCACTATCCGTCGTCATGCGTCCGTCTGTCTGTGTGTCCGTATGTATTGCTCAAAAATTTTTTAACATTATCCGCATCTTCTCAGAAAATTCTCAGAAACCCTAAGTCGAAGAGACCTGAAACCTTCACCATTGTTCGTAAATCATATATGGCCATTTAAAAATGTCAAGGTCAAAGGTCACTGGTCAAGGTCACCGATGACCTTTAGCCTTGTTATCGCTTCAACTCGTAAACCGTGATATATGGCTGAAAACATATAATGGGAAAAATGTTCATTATTATGAGACGCAACTTTGTTACATTTGGTCCGAAGAGATTCGACGACTCTTTATAAGAGTTATTGCCCTTTGAAAGATTTTGAGTTTGCGTTAATGCTAAGTACTCCCAAACGATAAGTCGTAGAAACCTGAAACCTTCACCATTGCTCATAAGTCTTTTGAGTTTGTGTTAATGCTAAATACTCCCAAACGATAAGTCGTAGAAACCTGAAACCTTCACCATTGTTCATAAGTCATATATGGCCATCTAAAAATGTCAAGGTCAAAGGTCAACGGTCAAGGTCAATTATGACTTTTAGCCTTGTTATCGCTTCAACTCGTAAACCGTAATAGATGGCTGAAAACATATAATGGGAAAAATGTTCATTATCATGAAACGCAACTTTGTTACATTTGGTCCGAAGAGATTCGACGACTCTTTATATGAGTTATTGCCCTTTGAAAGATTTTGAGTTTGTGTTAATGCTTAATACTCCCAAACGATAAGTCGTAGAAACCTGAAACCTTCACCATTGTTCATAAGTCATATATGGCCATCTAAAAATGTCAAGGTCAAAGGTCACCGGTGAAGGCCACTGATGACCTTAAGCCTTGTTATTGCTTCAACTCGTAAACCGTAGTAGATGGCTGCAAACATATAATGGAAAAAATGTTCATTATCATGAGACGCAACTTTGTTACATTTGGTCCGAAGAGATTCGACGACTCTTTATATAAGTTATTGCCCTTTGAAAGATTTTGAGTTTCCGTTAGTGCTAAATATTCCCAAATGATAAGTCATAGAAACCTGAAACCTTCACCATTGTTCATAAGTCATATATGGCCATCTAAAAATGTCAAGGTCAAAGGTCACCGTTCAAGGTCACGGATGACTTTAGGCCTTGTTATCGCTTCAACTCATAAACTGTAATAGATGGCTGAAAACATATAATGGGAAAAATGTTCATTATCAAAAGTGGCAACTTTGTTACATTTGGTCCGAAGAGATTCGACGACTCTTTATATGAGTTATTGCCCTTTGAAAGATTTTGAGTTTCCGTTAATGCTAAATACTCCCAAATGATAAGTCGTAGAGACTTGAAACCCTCACCATTGTTCATAAGTCATATATGGCCATCAAAAAATGTCAAGGTCAAAGGTCAACGGTCAAGGTCACGGATGACCTTACCCCTTGTTATCGCTTAAACTCAAAAACCGTAATAGATGGCTGAAAACATATAATGGGAAAAATGTTCATTATCATGAGACGCAACTTTGTTACATTGGTCCAAAGAGTTTTGACGACTCTTTATATGAGTAATTGCCCTTTGAAAGATTTTGAGTTTCCGTTAATGCTAAATACTCCCAAACGATAAGTCGTAGAAACCTGAAACCTTCACCATTGTTCATAAGTCATATATGGCCATCTAAAAATGTCAAGGTCAAAGGTCACCGGTCAAGGTCACCGATGACCTTTTGCCTTGTTATCGCTTTAACTCGTAAACTGTAAGATATAGATGATGAAATGTATTTGAGAGAATGTTTGTCTCATTGAGGTCTACATTTGACACTGGGGGTCAAAAATGATTGGACCATTCATTTTGGACCTATGGCCCAAAAACCATTTTTCGGGGTCCGATTTTAGAGTTTTTTGCCTATATCTCAAAAACTATTGAAGATACGAAGAAACTATATGAAGATAAATTGTTCAGCTCAATATGGCCGACAAAATGGGGCAAGGTCAAAGGTCAAGGTCCTTAGCAACAACGTTATTTGCCATAAAAGTCCTTAGCAACCATAGGCAAAAAATTTCGTAATCTTGTAAAGAGGAAATGAATGACATTGCCAACCGGGAGTGACTTTCCTGTCCTTAGCAACAAGCTAATTTTTCGAAAAAGTCCTTAGCAACCGTTGAGCAAAAGACTAATAAAGATCAGAACTTTTGTTTACAATACATTTTGAACTGAAATAGACAACAAAATCAAACTCAAACATGTGGTCATGGTATCAAGGTCATCGATCAAGGTCATAGCCAAATTTTAGTTGTTTTTTTATGGTAAAATCTTTAAAACAATTAGAAATGGCTACTCAAATATATTGGAGACAATGTGGCTCTCATCAAGATGATTTTCAACATGTGACATAACAAAACATGACATAAAAGCATAACATTGACTGGGAAAGACCTTGCAATTGTTCTCTGAACAATTGTCCTTTTAAGTTTTTTTACATTCTGTTGCCTTTTTTATTTTTGGATAGTGATTTTTGTCACTCTGTTTGTGGGTTTCTCTTTTTTGATACTGTACCCCCAATATCATCACTTTTAATGGTGATAAGTCACCACTTTTGTGTACAACCTACATACTAATTATCATGCATGAAATTTGTTGCTGGAATAACAAAGTTACGTACTTAACTGGAGTTCTGGCTCTTTTAACAACTGCCGTCTCCTCGGTTCGGCTTGATATTAGTTATTTCGAAGGCAATAAATTTAAAGGGATCAGAAAACTTAAAAGTATACAATTAACGCCAATATCAGCTTTCTGACATCAACATTCCTCGGGAGAGTGAGATTCATGCATCTCACATCACATGACCTCCCTTGACATAACAATGCAAATTAACGTCGCGTCACAATGCTTAACGTAAGAAAACCAAACAACTTCGCACAAATGACATGACAACTTCGAAATTCACATCGCTTCAGTTTGAAAACCCATGAAAAGCAACCTGTGGTACAAAACCAAAACGCACCCGATCTTTTCAAATACTGAATTGATTTTGCAGTAGGTGGCCTAGTTTAAGAGGGCACAATTTTTGTTTCATGATGGCCATGTTTTTTTACTGTTAAAATTCGGCCGATAAATGTGAGAAAAATAATCAGCCATGGTCAAAAATGTGAGACAGGACAATTCCACCCTCGGGTTCACATTTTCTATCATCAGAAAGTCGGCAAGCTTCGTTTCTGACTGGAAAATGTGAACCCTCGGTCGGAATTGTCCAGTCTCACATTTTAGAACATGACCGATTATCATAACCCCATGCCCGGACACAAGAAACGACATAAGTGTGGCAAAGAGGAATCACGGCAGTGGAAGAAATGTAATGTTATGTCACGAATAAAGGGAAATCGGCTTGCTCGTTGCATTCGGTCCAATTTTCAACCACAAACGATCCCAAATGTATTTATTTGCATATCGAATTTTGAAAGACAAAAAATAACGTTTGAATTAGTCGGAGATTTATTTATTTCTTGATAAATCTCAAGATAGTCAGCCTGTAAGAAGGAATAACCAAGCCAAGGGCGTGTTTATAAATTGTATTTACACAAACATTTATTTGAATGTAATCTTCATGTTTATACAAAGCCAAGGGCAGTAACTGTCAATAAAAGATAGTGCCCATTATCCAACACACGGAGCTATTGCCCTTAAATAAACAACAGGTGATATCAAAATACCAAAGGCATATTCCTAATTGATTAATTTGTGTTTTTACAATAGATTCAGAATGTGAAGAGGAATTTTCAAATTTTCAAATTTGAGAGAACACCAACAGCAGAATGTATTAACGTTTTTCAAATGCTCGAATTATATTTATGCTATCAATATTGCTGCAGCTGGGTGTACTAGTGAGCGACTGAATATCTCGTATGTACACAATGATGAAATCTCTACTTTTTATAAGACGTTGTGAATAGATAAGTTTTTTCCAGTTTTTATTATTATCAAAGTCTCCCTGTTAAAAGTTCAGAATTTGTATGATCGCTTGATCCTTACGGAAAAAATGAAGAAATTGCAAATTTTTAGAAAAAATTTCTGCTAAAACAATGATTTTCCCATACGAATTCATATTTTTGTTTACTTTTAGGAGTACAAGACCATCACGCCACCCCTTAATCCACACCTGATATTGCTCAAGTTTTCTATAGGGTTCCAAAATACCTGTGTCCAAGGTGCAAGTTTAATGATCCTACTATGTGCATTAACTGAAATCATAGTTTGGATGTTAACTTCAATCTTATTCATTCAAACCAAAACTATCAGTCGAGGTGACATTCTTTTGCTTAAATGCATACCAACTTAAAATATGCATCCATCTCAACTGTTAAATGATCGGTCAGTGTACATTGACTGGAATCACTGACTTAGAATTAACATAAACTGGAACTTAAGTAATTCAAGCTGAAAAAATAGGTCAACGTGGCCTAACTTTTGCCAGGATATTAACCTACATGCAAAGATTGATGCAAATGTAATGTTAACATGTTCTTATTAATAATAAATTTCCAAATAAATACCGAAGCAAGAGCCAGAAATCGTATATCCAGAATGCATGGCAATATAAGCATTACATACAGACAGAGAACGTAAATCACGAAGACGAAACAAACAGTACATAAAACAAGCGCCACAAAAGGGCACTTACAGTGTGAACCCCTTAAAAACAGGAGTGTCATCAGGTGCTCCGCAAGGGTAAGCATGACCTGCCTCAAATGTGACACCCGTCACACTGCGAGTGAAAAGTCCGATGTAAAGTCAAATTTGGTAAGTGTCAATCCAGTAATATCTCGGGGTCTATTGAAATATGTCCATCTTCATTTGTGATACAGACACATTGTAACGATCAGTCAATTCGTGATGACGACCATAAAACTTTTTGAGTGACAATAGTAACACTGATTGAACATAACCCTGGGTTCTAGTGTTGCTGATTATATCTCATGTGTACATTTGGTTCAATTGCTATTATCTAAATAAAAATTAAAATTATTGTAGTTGGAGGAGTTATCTTGTGTGTTATGGTCTGATGTTCACTTACTCCATATTCTCTCGTTAAATATTTAATACAGGGGTTTGTCTTTTAATGCAGTGTGGAGTTGGTAAAACAATTCCCCGTGTTAGAGATGTATGCTCTTTATTTTTCTTAGGTATGGTGTACTTGTACATGAGATAATATCTCATGTATACACTTCGTTCAATTACTATTATCTAAATTTATGTTAATTCTAAAACCTAAGGTTTAACTCCCTCCATCGTAGGTTTTCCCCTAGCTATATTTGATATTACTGATTATTCGTATTTCGTTTGGTTTTATGCATTTTAAACATTTTTTGAAATTATGGATTTCCTATGTCTGGGTTCTAGTGCTGCTGATGAGGAATTAATTCCCGAAATGGCCATATAGCTCATTAAAATTATTGTAGTTAGAGTTCACCTATGTGATATGGTCTCATGTTCACTTATTCTATATCCTTTCGTAAAATACTAAGTAGCTTTTCCTGTTTTTGTAATTTGAGATAGTAATTTTTCTCTGTTGACGAAATCGACGCACAGATTACATGTACGACAGTAGCGAATGAGCTGCAAAATGTAGACTCCATGTGCAGGAGATGTGGGTATATTAGTACTGGTATAAAATGGGAAGTTCACAATTGGAAAGTCAAAATTATCACGTTTGTCATAAAGTTTGGAGTTCAACTGACCCGATATAAAGGTAAAAGTCCTTATCAAAGGAGATATGAATTTAGACCAAAATCTGAAGGCGAATAAATATAGGTCAAAATAACGAAAATTTTGCTTGCATGCTTACTTAACATTAGAGAAATATGCATAACCCAGGTTTAATGATTCTACCATGTACAGTGACTGTGATCTGACCTCTAATAAATACTTGAAGAAAATCCAAGCACAGTATATTTGTCAAAGTGATCTACCATTAATAGATGCATGGCAGCAGTTTGGTGGCGATCACTCTTTGACCCATCTTTCTGAATTACGTTTTGTCTTATTCTTTCCTTTTCAATACTGTGGTCTACCTGTATTTGGGTTATTTGTATGTTTATTATACTATACGGAAACGGATAGAGAAAGGGGAGGTTTGGGTGCCCATAAACCGGTTTAACCCTACCAGTGGCTTTTGCTATTGCCGTTACCAAGTCCGGCTATCCCGAGTTCCTATCGTTGTTTATGTTTGTCTCTTGTCTTCATTATTGTTTTTTCTGGTGGAGTTCGCTTGTTTATTGTAGCATGTGATTGTAATTTTCGGGCATGGTAGGTGTTTACTGCTATCTTGACTTTATAATATTTGGAAGATGTGAGCCAACCTAAGATGCAAGCCTGAAGATGCATAATAACTGAGATATGTATTTAGATACGATTGCGAACGACGGGTTCACAAAAGTGTTACCTATAATTTCATCTTGATTAGCTCAAATTGAAATTAACGTCAAAGTTCATGCCTTTGTAACTGTAAATAGCATGATCGTCTCGCTTCGCATATGCATCTTTGATTTAAGGTCAGTTTCTGGGCACAAATAGGTCACTTTGACCTACATTTTTCTGCTAATAACTTTACATTGAAGTTCACACTTGATTTAAGATCTCAGCCACTGTACATGGTATGATCATTCTGTGATGGAAAGTCTAGCTTCCAGACAAAATAAGGTAACCTTGACCTGTAATTTCAGCTTGATTGGCTTACTGTCATGTTTACTTCAAACTTTAGATCTCAGTCACTGTACAAGGTACAATGATGTAGCCTTGCATATATAATGCATCTATTATGGTAATCAGAATTCAGACAAAGTTAGGTCGCTTTGATCTATATTTTCCATTTGTGTCACTTGCATTTAATTTCACGTCAATTATCAGTCAATGTCAATGTTCAGATTTAGTAATTGTACATGATATGATCATCTAACCTTACATATCATGCATTTCTAATGAAAAGTCAGCATCCAGGGAAAAATACATTATTTCAAAAGACGAGTTCATATCTCAGTTACTATGCATAATAAGGTCATCAAACCTCATATGTGCATATATCTCTGATGGTTCGAATCATCTAAGCAAAATTGTTTACTTTAACATACATTTTCTGCATAATTGACTAACATTCAAATTTTGAAAATGAATGTTAATTTTCAACAAATCGTGAAATCCACTAGTATTGATTAGTAAAAGAATTTGTACGATCCGGTAAGAGTCTCTGTAAAATGTATATTCCTTTGTTTCATTGATTCTGATTGACAAAGTAGGCGTGGCCTAAGATACTTTTTGCCAATATTTTTTCGTATTCGGGCAGTAGCAAATACCTAAAAAATATTTGCTTCGTGAGATCAAAGGAAACTCCTACAAATTACCGATAAATGTATATAGAGGCATCAATCACTAATAACCAGACAGCCGTGTTTTGCTGCTATCTGTAATATATAATCATGAAGAATGTATCGAATCTTTCTAGGGTTGCTTGTTTTCATTATATACACATGTAATAGAAAAATGCAATAATAAGTGATCTAACATAACAAAAATGTCTGTTCTAAAGCACTTGTCCTTAAATTATCTTGTGATTGATTGATTAGCAACTCCATTTAGCAGTATTTTACCTTTATCAGGACGATCACAAATCAATCAATCGAAATATTCCAGATGAAGAAAAAGGAAATACAGCCTGGATGGGACCCTCTGTTTTTTATCGAGAGGTAAAGAAGGATCAGTATACTACATGGCGCCAGGCATTTATCAATACAGCATTCCTACAATAGTTCGTGGTCAGTCTATCTAAATTATGACCCGACTGCACCCAGTAAGTTCTGTAGACGAAGCCTCTAGACCAATCTAGATATACATGGTGTACTATTGGAGATGTTTTATAAATGTTTCTTTGTAGCTTGGTAACCCAAATAATTGTTTACTATTTAGATATACAGTACAAATTTTTCAGGCGGTCAGAATTGATTGTCACAACGAATATGTCTACAATTAGAATGTTTGACAACACTTGACGTCAACAATGTATTCCATATTTCAGCCGTGAAAATTTTTCATCTGGTTATAAACACAAAGAATTTCGTCTCTTTTCCATTTTCGTATTTGAGACCTCGCTGAATAAAAGTTAAAGACGAGAATAATTTCAATGGTACGATAAAAAAGATGAATTGAGGCTTTCGTGAAATTCCAACAGCTGTCGTGGCGAGTTGTTCGTTTGTGCTCAGATGAAACGATATATGCTATATTTCTTGTGTTTTGAGTTAACAATAAATTATGAACAGTGATCTCAGTGTTCAGGTCCATTGCACAAAATATTATTTTAATGTTCCCTTTAATACACTCTAAATGTAACTACTGCAGTAAACAATGTGATAAAGATATTGTTTTTACAATACATCCCACTTTGACTTGAATTATGAATCGTACCACGTCTGTTTATTGGAATCATCCGATAGTGTGGTGCCGTGGTAATACGGTTTATTCCTTTCTCTGGAGGTAGAGACATTGGCGTTGTGACGTCATTATGATTTGGAATTTCTATGATTTTGACGTGAGGCTTACTCCCACATGGTAGAGGCGTTAATGCTCCAAACACTGAAAAAAGTAAATAAATCTTGTAAATTTTAAAAAAGTAACAATGAAAAAGTTTTAAAATGTCGTAAGATGTCGTAAAATAACTGGTAATCCTTCCAGTTATTTATAGTTCTATAGATTCGTTAGTTGACAGTCAAGAAGAAAGTAAAATTCCCTTTGAAATCTTTTTCACTGTGAGCTGGATTTAAATTTTGATTAGTGGTCAATCAATTTTACCTTTTTTTTTTATCCAGATCGTTTTTATTTTACTTCGCATAATAAACTCTGAAATTAGCCTCCAAATAGGGGTCGTGAGTAAATGTACGACTTGGAAGGATGTTCACGGATAGACATTCTAACAATATAAACAAAATTAAACATCCAATTATTTTCCGATTAATTTACCCAAATAATTACGGTATAACCGTGGAAAAAATACATTTTATTCAATTATATCCTTGTCGCAATTGATTGCTTTCAAAACTACATTCCTTCTGATTTGCAAGTTACACAAGTACAAAGTAATATGTGTCTTGAGATGGAATAAAATAACTGTTTCTATATGAAGACAAATATTGCCATATTCAAAAACAAGAGTACCAGAGTACCAAAATAACGCATAAATTGCAATTTTAAAACAAATGAACACAGTCTATGAACTTGAAAAAAATTGCTTTTACTAATCCGCTTTTATGCTTTTTCACTTAATAAAAATTAATGCATATGAGTGTACATAAAACTAAATCTTGCCAAAAGGTTGTAGAAAAAATATAAATACCTGATAGTAGTACTGGATTGAAAACGAGTATCAGCAAGGTTATAAACAGTTCAGGGAACATCATCTGAAAGAAATTAGAGGCAGTAAAAACGTGATCGTCAAAATTTGGCAACAAAAAAATCGAGCACACACGCACACTTGGATAACAAAAATAAACGTCCTTTGATTGTCATAGATAATGCTCTTTATTTTATATATTCTTATTCTCCAAAAATTAGGTTGACACGATATGAATAGCAAAAACGAGTCAGTGCGTTAATCTGCTACATGTTACATGTTAGTGTATTTACAATAATGGTAGCAAGATTCTAAACTAAATTATTTTAACGTATAGCAAAGCAAAGAAATGCACAATTATTACTTTATCCTCCCATACACTAGACAAAGGATCTCCACTTATCCTAAAGAATTAGTCGCTATTATACTTTTCAGCTTATGCTCATTTCAAAATGCGTCCATGCACTGAAACCTTCATATTTGTGATGAAATTTTCAATTATTGTTTCAAAAATAACGTACCGAAATTTTTATCTTTAATAATGTTTTTCATAAAACAAGCACCTACGATTTAACAATGAAGTAATTTCTTTTCAAATTGTACTGTAGTCATCCTTCAGACATAATATTCTATAAAATGATTTCATTATTTTAGAGCTTTGACTTTATAGCCGGCTTAAATGATTTAAACAAGAGTTATCTGCATTTTGATAAATTACTTTTCTATTCTTTGATATATTCATTTTAAAATTCATTCGAATATTTATCTTAAATTTGGCAACAGTTTTCCTAATATCGACTTAAACTTTCAAAGTATGAAGAAAATTGCGGTTTATGACGGCAGGAATTCTTTTAGGCGTGTACTTAAAAATACTATCTACTTTACAGAATGATAAGGGTTTACTTATCTATAAATAAATTTTTTGTGATTTTTTTTTCTGTCGTGACATCGTCTATAATTGATATATGAAACAATAGTATCAATGCTTAGTAATGTGTAGGAATATTTCACATGTTATTATTCAATTTGTCGACAATCCTATACCACTGGACTTGTGTAGGAATCGACAATCCTACACCAAAGTATGACCACAGCACAGTAAACACAAGAATGCAATGTTGCACTGGTCAGCTTTTGTGCATTTTCCTAAATGATTTTAGGGCTGAACTCTCTGGACCGGTCCCTCCCCAACCCCCCCAAAAAAAGTATTCTTTTGAAAACAAACAGCAACTAATATTTTAAAATTTATGAATAGGGAAGCGTACCTTGTACACGCTATTATAGGATCTACTCCCTGAAATAATTTTTAATATATGGTGAGAGCGTAAAGAAAAACACCAAAGAAAAAAATGTTTATGAAGCTGCATCAGCCTTTTCGTTTAAATTGTCAGCATTTAGACACGTTAGAATAAATTTTCACGCTGAAAGGGCATTTAGCACAGAAAATGTTCAAGATTTTTGGTCCCAAAACTATTTTTGTTACAATTTAAATGTAGAATGTGGACCAATATGTGTGCAAACATTATAACTTCATGTATGAATACAGTGAGAGAAAGATAGAAAAAAGTGAAGTGTCGAATATCTAATATAGATGACAAGTCACAAACTGATTCATAAAGATTGAAGAGTAAATAAATTTATACCAAAGTAATACTATAAAGTTCTTTTTTTTTTTTCTTTTTTTTTTTTGTTAGCCATTCTGACAGTGTACGTAATTTCAGTGCAGATTTAATCAAAACATTTGAAAGACTGAAAACCAAGAGATCTTACCTAAACTAAAAGGAAGCTGATAGAGGACAAATGACACCAAAAAAGCCAACTTTCACTAAAATGAGGACAGAGCTTTGCATGATACAAACTTCGTTGTAAAGCAAAATTTCGAATAAAAATTAGACTGGCGCCTGAACCAGTTTTAAGGACTCTTTCTGCATAGCCATCGGACGCGTCCCCACGTGGTGGATATGGGAATTACATTATGATGTACTCATGGCCTCTAGCATCTGTTGACAAACTATCAGGAAAAACGCCACGCTCCATGTAAAATAAAGTTCCATGTTTAGAAAAAGAGCAGCCCCTTGGTGCAATTTCTTGTCCCTACCCATTTCTTCCCCAGTGGCCATAACAAATTTGTAGCCTTGGTTGTATCTTTCCCTAATTTTCTTTCTTTTAATTTTTGAATCGATAAACTTATTCTGGTCCTGATACAGCTGAACGTTATTATTCACTAAATCTAAAATTGGTTCTTACGATCTCATTGGCTTTAAACTTATGATTATTTGAAGAAAATTCAAAGATTTAATCATTTGAGATGCAATTTTGTAGTTTCATGTCTGTTGAGCCAATAACTTATTTTGGACATCTTTTCCAGTTTTTGTGTCCACGTGCACATCCTGATCAAGACATTCAGTGATACTTTCTTGATATTTTCATTAACTTTCATTAGCAGCTGAAAATTACACAAGGACTCGTGTACATTTTATTCATGAGGGTATTTGTCTCGCTCTTTAATATAAATAATTCATTTTGTCAGATTCGAAAGATATTGCCAACTAAAGACCATTTTGTGTTGTTTCAAATCTGGTTTACATCAAATTGTACAATTTCTAAAGGAAAGCTATCTGCAAAAATAGAAAAAAAAGGAAACTACCAAACTCCATTTGCCCATGACATATAGTGATGTTCATTTCAATAATTTCTTAATGCCATGAGTTCAGAACTAAAAAATATTTTCTCCTGTGATGTAGGGCCAAGAATATTCCTCTAGTCAGTTGACCGGTCACTTCTTAAAATTAGATTGCTTCTTGTGTGTTTAATAATGCCATATCAAGAATGTGACAGTAATGGAGAACCGAACCGTCATAGTCCATCAGCCGGACCCCGAAAAAAAATTTTGCTGGATACCCCTGTAGACCGATATTTTTTTGCACGAAATAGTAGGGCAATGTATGAACTTACTTTTTTTAAATGTTGTACTCTGAAAAAATATGCGGAAAATAGTACAACAGGGGCCAGTTTAAGGGTACAAGAAAATAGCCAGACAACCAAGGACAAATCTAAACTAATCCTTATGGACATAATGCAGTTACTAATGTATTTGAATCTATTTATACTTTATGTGCATAAGTATAATAATTGATCTTTTATTGAATTAAGGGAGACAACTCGTTCTTTTTACCAAAAAAGATCAATGTTGATTGATTGATTGATTGGCATGATTGAACTCGTGTAGAGTTACTGGAAACAAGTATAGGCCTTCAATATGTTGTAACTGACTTTTAGTACATCAATTTGATTTTGACTATAAAGTTTCCATGTCACATTTAAAGGGATATCAGAGGAGGGGAAGTGTCAGATATACTGATCATCAAAAGAAACGCACTACTGACGTGTTTTTCTATGTACGCAAGTATCTCTTTTTATCTCTTCAAATACTTGTCAGAACAATTTCACATGTTTTCTCAAAAAATAACTTTTTGGCCGAAAAAAAAGCAAAACAAAAATTACTTATAACAATGAAAATTTATCCCTTGCTGCTTCTTACGTTGAGACAAGAACAGGGTTAATTGTTTTTGGTAACTCTGTATAATAAACTTTACAACTGGGTCGTTTTCTGTAACTTTTGTCTCCGTTCACTTTTCTTACAAATTGCTGTTGCTTCATTGTCAAATTTGTTTTTACGAAATTAGGATTGTTTGTTCTCGACCTTTGGAATTTTATATAAGTAAACGAGGAGTTGATAAAGTTTTCATGTTTAAAATATCTCAGATGCTGGACGACATGGAACAGGTGGTGTGTTTCTTCTGATGCCCAGTATATTTGGCTACATGCCTTATGACTGTATGCCCTGATAGTTCTCCTCTTTATTGCTGTTGCCTATCATTTTCTATGATTTTTTAAACCTTAATTGCTTTGATAAGTGTTTTTTCTAAAGCTGATAGTGCCTGCAACAATCTATGACCAAAATTTTATAATATAATGTTGCATGATGATTACCAAACACTTTGGCATTATTGCTGTGATGATCATTATGCCAGTATTACCACAGGTTCCCAATTACAGATAATACGTTATCAGTCTTATATTGTCCCTGTCCGGATGAAGCAGATTTTTTTAAAAGTAAATTAAAGCTCTGCAATTATTCCAAAGTTTATGCTACTTTCTTGCTTATTTTATTTATCTAAATATTTTCTTTGATTGGAGTGTAGGTTAATTTAAAAAAAAACAGCTACACAACTCAATTGTAAACGAATAGGAAGATATGCTGACAACTGGCATTAGTCTCATCAACGCACTGAAAAATTATTCAAATTCAGGATAGAAACTGCAGAAATATATTACATATACAGGGACAAATATCCCGAAATTTTGTTTCTGTAGTATTGTAGAAATTTAGCACCACTATTAAACTATAGGCTTCTATGTAATTAAAACAAAGGAGTTTTCGATTCAAAACAGTTAGGAAGCTCGAGCAGACTAGTTTTTAATGAAATAATTTTACACTCTGAAAATAATAATAATGGATTTGAAAACAAAATTAAATAAATACATTGATTAAATAATCGTGTCTGTTTTGACCGTTTATTTGTGAGTTTTCGAGGAAATATAAACAGGAGTCATGTGCAGAAATTGCCGTGCCGATTCCTGTTATCCAGAGAAAGACAACAGACAAAACTTCAATTAAATCTTAAATCACTACAGATGATGAGGTTGCAATTAAAAGCAATCAACATGCATTTTTGAGAAACAAATGTTCAAGCTATCATATCCAATTTCAGAGAAGGATTGGTGGTACACATTAATACCATTGCATTCTGAAACATGTACCTTTTAAGCAATCGTTCAAATGAATTTCTGCGTGTTCGTTTCACAAACTGAATGTTTTTTGTTGAGAGTAGCAATTACTAAATCAAAATATGAATTAATCCAAATATCTACTATATAGTCATTTGCACTGATAGCAAAAATGACATAAGTACATATGGAAAAGGTAAATTCAAAGAGGTCTCATGTTAATCACACGTTTTACAATTTATGAGAAACTGTAACAAAAGCCCAAAAAAAAATGAAACCGACCGCATTCAAACTACAAATTACTATGAATTGACAAAATGAAATGTTCTGAAGAACAAAGTTATATTAGCACCACTGACACACCAATGATTACAAATCAAACGCACCTTTTCTGAATACCAGTCAAACCGACCCGAACGAATAAAACTCTTGTGATAGACTAAAAGACATTTTAGATTGACTTTTATATAACTTATGACATTGTTATGCAAGGTATGTTTCAATTAGTTATTGAAAGTGTGCAATAAAATACAAAATATGACAATGTAATAGGCTAAGCATGCTATTTATAGACACTAATTTCTAATTGTGATACATATCCGATACAACTCTGAATTCCGGAATGTGATTTAGCATTAAAAATTTTGGTCAATCGTATTTTTGGGGGAGTACCTAATAAATGAAAAATATAATGATTGGTTCAAATGATTGTAAATTCTAATATGACTCTCTTCTTTGGCTTTGGAAACAAAGCTATGTTCTAATTCCAACAATTTTTTTTAGCACATGCGTATATTTTTTGTACAAAAGGACATTCGTAATGTTCAATTTCACATTTTATTCATTCAATATTCATTTTATTCTGTGTGAATAACGTTTTAAATAATGAATCACCCAAAAATCAACATTTGCTAATGAGAAGAATAGAAATTTACAACAGTTACTAAATTTACAACTCGGAACTGAAATTGACTTTACCGTAACCTAGCAACGAATGTGTTGTTGTTATGAAATCTTATCTATATTGCATATCATGCTCTACGATTTTAATATAAAATTTTCAATTGTTAACGTTAATAAATTTATAAATATGAGTTTTATTCCTTTTCTTTTCTTTTTTTGCTTCAAAAATAATACAACTAAGCAGTCATATAAATCAGAAATACAACCAGCTCATACTTATTACCGCTTCGATTTTAAAATATCCGTATTTTATATGATTTATAACAGATTATTTGTATTAATTTACAAGCTTATCAGCCACTTGTATTGATAAAACAATGAATAAAGATTTCTCTGTGTTTGTATGCAGTTTTCTGACATTTAAATTCTAGTGTAAAACCCAATATTGCTCTCTAAGAGCCGCTTCGAATATTCAAAACTCTTGTTAAGTAAATTAGAATCGAAATAGATTATTGCAATTGGGCTCTATGCGAATTAGAACATGGTCAGACCTTATATTTGTCTGCATTTTATACCTTGCTATCGCTCGGTATAAAATATGGACAAATATAAGGTCTGCACATGTTCTAATTCGCATAGAGCCCGCTTGCAATAATCTATTTCTTAAGTAATGTCACTACATATATTCAACATATCTTAAACATATATTTGTGTGCCTTTAAAATTTTACTCAAAATATGAAACTTTTGGCGAAGTTTAGGTACCCCACTTCTAGGCACCAATATTCCATTATTGTAACGTGTTTTTGAAGATGTAATGGCGTAAGAAGTTAGTTTATGTGCCTAAGTTGCATAATTCCAGTGATTAGAACAATTCAATATAATCAAAACAAAAAATTATTATGCCAAAAATATAGTATAGTATGCCGTCCAAAAGGGTAGGTCTAAACATCGGAAGTTTAAACAATTTTCGCACTGTTATTTTCAGTACAACAAACGGAAATTATTAATTCAAATATAGACGAATTATTCTATGCCAAACAAATGCGGTCTACAGGGGCATCACACAAACTTTGTTATTAGAGGGCTTTTCAGCTTTGGCTGATGGACTATCAGTCTAAAACGAATAATCCAAGGACAATTTTCATATCGGAAAAACAAAGAATCAACATTACATGAACACAGTACAGAAAATTAGAAGAAAAAAAAATGATAACACACACACATACAAAGATGAATAACACGGACCAATAAAAACCAAGTGTGAAATCAGATGCACCGGTAGAGTAAGCACATTCTGCCTCTTATAAGACACCCACCGTGTTACACATGTCAAACACGGCAGTAAAATCAAATATCAGTAGAGGAAACAACAATCTTAAGCATTTATAGGGAAAGATCCCTCGTCATGTAGGAAACAGATATCCACCGGTCCAAATAATCGAGATGTCGACCGTTAAACTTTTGCAGTAATGACTTTAAGCTATGGATAACATAATTTAGAGTTGTCATGTATCACATGTATCAGGTATTTCGGATATAAAACGTTCATTCACAATCGTTTGGTCAGTTGTGTGAAGTAAACACAGTCTAATGTTTGTAAGCAATGTCTCTAGCATCTGATAACCAGGGACTTTTCAATATAAAATGATATCTACCTTCTGACTTCTTGAAGCAGAAATGGCACAAGAGAAAGATATTCTGTTTTGCGAAATCTGCTCAATTGGCTTGTAAGAGGGTAGAGTCTACATGGTAATTTTGACATGACGCAAGCAGGTGTAATTTATGTATCTGAGCAACTAGAGATTTACCGAATATGCAGTCTTCAGTATTTAAGTAATCAAGTTTGATTTATTGATGGCTTCCTCGACTAATTTATTCCTTTTTTCAATATTTCACGAAGTTGATTTGACAGTAGGAAGACGGAGATGGAATGGACAACCAATACCAGTTTTTTAGACATTTGGGATGTTTTCGTTCTGAAAAGTCAGTATTGACACTCAGTACCAGAATAGGTATTACTCGTTTGCCACCGTTCTTGATGTGTTCAATAGTTACACTGTCAATATCGGGAGCCTTCCAACTTTTGAAGGTTGAAATACATTCTTTTATGTCTTTTTCAGTGACTTAACTCCTATTCTATTGTTTGAAAATTGTTCTCTTAACGATGTGACATTTCTTTCGACAAGGTTCTTATAATATGAATCAAAATTGTTGTCATCTATTGGAGATGCAAGATTCTCAGAGTAGTCAGTCCATGCTTCAGGTATTAATTCTGCAATATTAACAAAATGTTTATCATTGTGGTGACACAGTTCCATAACATGTCGGTACTTTTTTTCTCTTTTCGTGGCTGCTAATCTCCTCTGTTCAGTGCTTGATTTCGAGATCTTTTTGTGACGTCTCATGTTTTTATAATGTGGAATTTATCGATATTTACCACCCCTCTGTTTTCATTTCCAGTAGAAATGCATAGCATTCTTAACAGCGGTTCCAATCTCTTCATTTTCTACCTGGTAGGGCGACTTTCGGATTCAGAAAAATGCCGATAGTTTCGTTTATGCTGTCAGCAGAAAGGATTTCATAAGAATGTGAGAATGGTGCAATATTTTCTTCGATAATTGTCGATTTTATTCCATCTAACATTAGGCTTTGTTATACTTGTTTCTTTGACAGACATGTAGCAGTTGTTTAGAAATTGACGTTCTAATGTAATAAGGATATGATCGTGAATGTACGTATTTTGCTGTTCATGCCTAAATGTCATATACTTGTCTATAATAAGAGATTTTTCCCAAGAAATAGTCTATCAGACAGACATTTCTGTCATTGTAATGGAAAGTTAGAGTGGGTTGACATGAGCTCGGAACGTTCTAATTGTGCTGTTGTAGAAGTCTTGAAATACTTTGTTTCATGGAATCTTTAGCTCGTTCCTGTGGATTGGAGCGGTAAAGTAAGCGAGAACCGAACCGTCAGTAAAAGAAAACGAACAATCTATGGACAACAGAAACATTGGAAACGCCAAGAAACGAGGACACCACATGAGTACGGGACAAAAAAGTAAAATAACGACACACATACAGTTTAACAACACGGACAAAATAAATACCATGCGTGAATTCAGGTGTACCGGTAGAGTAAGCATCTCCTGCTTCTTATAAGAAACCCGCCGTGTTGAACATGTCAACTCCGGTAGTAAATTAGTCAAATCCGGTAGAGGAAAAACAAACTTTAGTTGTAAAGTTGTAATATCACCTCCAATATCAATATCGGCCGTGTTGGAGCATTTTTCAATTATCTCACTTAGTTGAAATAAAATGTCGATAAAATTGTCCTTAGATCCACTGCCTCTTGCCAGCATGTAGACACGAACTAGTACTAGGTGTTTAATTGAGTTAAAGCGAAAAAATATATCGATCACCCCTATCTGATTAACAGTATTTCTTGTGGCAGATTGATACACCTGCATATCATCTAGTCCTTTTTATCGGATCTTCAATCAAATTTGTATTATAAATATAAACTAAGTTGATTATGAAATTTCTCACATCGAGTTTAATAAATTTTGCAAATGTCTGAAAACGAGACTGTCCGAGAACATTAAATCCCGGCATATAGTTGTCCAATATGTACTTTCTGTCTCACTCATCCAGTGCTCTTGTGGCAAAATAATGTCTGCTCTATTACTAGATAAAATTTGATGACAATTCTTCAATGTTTTAAGAATTGAATGCAATATTTTGTAGTTTTGTTGGAGTGTAAAAGCATGTTGAATGAACATGTAAAAAATGTGCTACGGTCCACGCTTTTACACGACAATAAAACTACAAAATATTGCATTCAATACTTATAATTAGATTCCGTAAATGGAATGCAAGTCGTCACCCTAGATAACTAAATGAAATTCGTGGATGATGCACCATATCCTAGTTTAGATTACTCCGCCGTGTTTGTTTACTTTTGTCAGTGTCAAGGAGTGCTGCTGTAGTTTTACTGACTGATAAAACACAGTTATGGAAATGATCGGAAGTACTCGTAACCAATCAAATACGGGGATTTCCATACAAATCTGAATGACTATAAGTATAAAAAAGTCAGTTTGTATTTACAAAGACCAAAACTATTTACATCTATATTGTTACTGGAGAGGTCATGACAGGTTTCGACTGAATGTAATGGTCGATTTCGACTCTTATTTGAGTCAATGGAGTTTTGCTTAGTGTCTGAGATTGTTTCTGAGGCATGTTTAATTGCTGTTTCTTAATTCCATAAGTCTTGATGAAAGTTTGTGCATTTTCTTCTTAAATGATATTTGCAGGTTGTCTTGCCTCTCCTAAGATCTTTTGCGACAGTGGTAGACATTGTTCACTTTCCCCTAATCCCCGAATCGGTGACCCATTCCCTAAAAGATTAGGTTTGTGATTCACACCATAGTAATTTTCCAATTCATGGTTGTCTACAGATTGAACTCCATAAACATATCAGAAAGACAATTACGATGACGGGTAAGTCACTAAGTAGAACGTTTTGTTCTTAATTGCCGCTTCTCTCGAGAAGCGGTTTTAACTTTGGTCAAACTTCTTGTTGAATCATTAAGTTTCGGGTTATCTCGTAAGTGGTGCTATGCTACTATGAAGCTCGTGTATGCGTTTGTAATCGCCATGCTGAAAAACATTTCAACGATACACGATTGAATCCAAGTCAACTCGCCCCACTGTCAACTCCCCCCTCTAGCTCTTCCACCATTTCCAACACACTCGCCCCATTTATAATTTGCATAAAACTCGTCCCATCAGCTTCTGGTCATCTCACCCAATTAATGTGTTGGAAGATACGCCCTAACCATAGCCCTAACCATACCTCTAACCCTATATCTAACCCTTACCCATACACATAACCTCAACTCTAAATCTAACAAAACCAACCAAAAAAAAACGCTATTTCAACTTCTAAAAAACCAGTTTAACTCAATACCTGCTAGGAATTTTTCAAATAAACACTGAAGTTGTATTTTATATGATGAAACGAGTTGATGGGACGCGAATCTATGGTGTGCTTGGCCGAGTTGGTATAAAACTTCTTAATTCAGTTATCGATTGGGGAGAGTTGGTAGAAACTGCATGAGTGCGTCACAGACAAGAATATAGAATTTATTAATATTGAAAGTGTAGGGTTTACAATATCATTGCGACAATTCTTTGCACAAGGGAGAGATACTATTTCAAAGCATACTAGTATATAAAACAACTGTCTGCAATATTTGCCCTACAAAAATATATGGATATTGGGAACTACTCTGCACAATTTTAGACATTTTTGTTTTTATTAAAGGAAAATAATAAAATGCTGAAAAGCGGCAAGCTTTTTTTGAAAAAAAGCTTATACTTGTAGCATGTATTACTACGGTCATTGAAAGTTTCAATTTTTTTACATTCTTATTTCTATTTTGTGTGTTTAGGCGACTTTTATGACATGTTTTGATTTCAATTTTCAATTCCAGGAATTTTCTGATAGGTTACTAATTCTGCTGTCTGCCCTTTCTAACAATTTGAATCTCAAGATACTTAAGTTTTTAGATTGTCACTTCCTGGTGTTTCAATCGTTTTCGTTTTGGGAGAGGAAGACTGTTTTTGAATATTAAGCGAGCATTTAGTCTTTTACATTCTTGTTATTCAGATATTCATATCTATTAATGCATCAGTTGTTTTGCCAAACAGAAGTCTGAATCTGACCGCAGCACGCCTGAAATCAATTTGCCCTTGTGTACTTTTGGGTAATAATTATTATGTTAAATCTATGTAACACACAATTTTTAAAAAATGTATCTTTTTTTCTTGATGGGTTTGAGTAAAATGTTGCCATAAATATTGTGT
>MJUU01007699.1:26514-42326 GCA_002080025.1 Modiolus philippinarum
AACTTTTCATTCAAAGATCTTCTCCTCTGAAACCACTGGGCCAATTGAAACCAAACTTGGCCACAATAGTCCTTGGGTGGTCCCCTTTAAAAATTGTGTCGCTCAGGTCTGTACGTCATCCAAGATGGCAGCCAGCTGGGACCAAAATTTAACATTGGACCCTATGGAAACTCCACGCAACTCCACCTACAGTTTTAATGCTAGGAAGTTTTTATTTTGCAGATCTTTGTACCTATATCGAAGATATGCATGTGGTAAGGATTTTCATTTTGGTTAATTTTTGTCAAAAATATACATTGTAGAATTTAGTCATTTTTATATGACCACAAAAATTTTTGCGGTCGTATATTGGTATGGTGCTGTCGTCTTCATCATCTGTAGACACTTTTGTTTTTGGTCAATAACTTTTGTTCCAGTCGATCAATCCTTATGAATTTTAACATTATGTTCTTTGGTACAAAAGGAAGGCTTGCAGTAGTTTTGGTCATTGTGACCCCACCCGTTTTTTAAAAAGGGCCAAAAAGGGTTAAATTGGGTGTTTTCACATGTTTGTCTGTAGAATCTTTATTATTTATCGGATTTTGATGGGGTTTCTTTCAGTGTGCTCTTGAGAAAATTTCCAATCAAGAGTTGGCAATGGATTTCACGTAGCATGTACCCTTCCAGAGATAAATGGGGCCCAAAAGGGGCGAATCAAAAAAATAATAATTTTTTGTCAGATTTTGATGCAGTTTTTTTCAATGGATTGCTTATGAAAAATTAACACAGCACTCTGCTATTAGATTTTTGGTAACGTGTTTGCTTACCTAGCTTTGAGGGGCCAAAAGGGACCAAATTGCTAATTTGCAGATTCCCTAACATTTTTATTTTTCATCGGATTTTGATTGGATTTTTATGCCCCTGCGATACTGTTTTACCCCCGTCCGTCCGTCCATCCAAGCGGTACATGGTTTGTCTGCGCAACTCCTCCTACAGTTTTTATGCTAGATAGTTTTTATTTTACATATCATTTGTACATATATTGAAGATGTGCATGCTATTTCAACTTCTAAAAAACCAGTTTAACTCAATACCTGCTAGGAATTTTTCAAATAAACACTGAAGTTGTATTTTATATGATGAAACGAGTTGATGGGACGCGAATCTATGGTGTGCTTGGCCGAGTTGGTATAAAAATTCTTAATTCAGTTATCGATTGGGGAGAGTTGGTAGAAACTGCATGAGTGCGTCACAGACAAGTATATAGAATTTATTAATATTGAAAGTGTAGGGTTTACAATATCATTACGAAAATTCTTTGCACAAGGGGGAGATACTATTTCAAAGCATATATAAAACAACTGTCTGTAATATTTGCCCTACAAAAATATATGGATATTGGAAACTACTCTGCACAATTTTAGACATTTTTGTTTTTATTAAAGGAAAATAATTAAATGCTGAAAAATTTCAATTTTTTTACATTCTTATTTCTATTTTGTGTGTTTAGGCGACTTTTATGACATGTTTTGATTTCAATTTTCAATCCCATGAATTTTCTGATAGGTTACTAATTCTGCTGTCTGCCCTTTCTAACAATTTGAATCTCAAGATACTTTAGTTTTGAGATTGTCACTCCCTGATGTTTCAATCGTTTTCGTTTTGGGAGAGGAAGACTGTTTATGAATATTAAGCGAGCATTTAGTCTTTTACATCTTGTTATTCAGATATTCATATCTATTAATGCATCAGTTGTTTCCCCTACATCCAAACAGAAGTCTGAATCTGACCGCAGCTCGCCTGAAATCAATTTGCCTTTGTGTACTTTTTGCTAATGATTATTATGTTAAATCTATTATATAACACACAATTTTAAAAAAAAATGTATCTTTTTTTCTTGATGGGTTTGAGTAAAATGTTGCCATAAATATTGTGTAAAAAATTTACTATCTCTATCCACTATGTTTTTTTAGCTCACCTGGCTATGCCAGGGTGAGCTTTTGCAATCACTTTGCGTCCGTCGTCCGTCCGTCCGTTAACTTTTCATTCAAAGATCTTCTCCTCTGAAACCACTGGGCCAATTGAAACCAAACTTGGCCACAATAGTCCTTGGGTGGTCCCCTTTAAAAATTGTGTCGCTCAGGTCTGTACGTCACCCAAGATGGCAGCCAGCGGGGACCAAAATTTAACATTGGACCCTATGGAAAAAACGTTTCAAATTCTTTTTCTCTGAAACTACTGGGCCAATTGGAACCAAACTTGGCCACGATAGTCCTTGGATGGTCCCTTACAAAAAAGGTGTTTTTAGGTCCGCCCGATTTCCAAGATGGCCGCCAGCGGGAAACATAGTTTTAACATTGGACCCTATGGGAAAACACTTTCAAAGATCCTCTTCTCTGAAACTACTGAGCCAATTGGAACCAAACTTGGCAACAATAGTCCTTTGGTGGTCCCTTACAAAAAAGGTATTTTAGGTCCGCGTGATTTCCAAGATGGCCGCCAGCGGGAAACATAAGTTTTAACATTGGACCCTATGGGAAAACACATTCACAGATCTTCTCCTCTGTAACTACTGGGCAAATTGGAACCAAACTTGGCCACAATAGTCCTTGGGTGATCCCTTACAAAAAAGTGTTTTAAGGTCAGCGCGAATTCCAAGATGGCCGCCAGCGGGAAACATAGTTTTAACATTGGGGCCTATGGGAAAACACTTTCAAAGATCTTCACCTCTGAAACTACTGAGCGAATTGGAACCAAACTCAGTTACAATAGTCCTTGGGTGGTTCCTTACAAAAAGGGTGTTTTTGAGGTCCGCGCAATTTCCAAGATGGCTGCCAGCGGGGAACATAGTTTTAACATTGGATCCTATGGGAAAACATTTTCATAGATCTTCTTCTCTGAAACTGCTGAGCCAATTGGTACCAAACTTGGCCACAATAGTCTTTTGGTTGTCCCTTACAAACTAGTCCTTAGGTGGTCCTTTGCAATAAATGTGTTTTTCAGGTCAGCGCGATATTCAAGATGGCCGCCAGGGGGAAACATAGTTTTATCATTGGACCCTATGGGAAAACACTTTCAAAGATCTTCTTCTCTGAAACTACTGAGCCAATTGGAACCATACTTGGCCACAATAGTCATTGAGTGGTCCCTTGCATATAGGTGTTTTTCAGGTCAGCGCGATATCCAACATGGCAGCTAGCGGGGAATTTAGTGTTTCCCATGGGGTCCAATGTTAAACTAACAGAGGTCTTCTCCCCTTTAACTAATTAGGGATATTGGATTTATAGTTTAATTAATATAAGGGCTCTTTAACATAAAATATCTATGTTAATCAAGGGCCAGGTAAGCGATACAGGCTCTTGAGAGCCTCTTGTTTTGGTGCCCATGTATTTTTGTCTTTTTCTTATATATACAATTTATGTTATATTAGTTATTTACCATGTTGCCTGGGCTATATTTAAGCAATAACTATAATTTTGAATACCCGCGGGCGTCAATCGTAGATTTGTCGGTCAAAATGAAGTTCACAGGCGACGCCCGCGGGTATTCAAATAATGTACTGTTATTGCAAAACGATGTCTTGTTTTACTTATGTATTTGTAACCATATTAGAAACAAGACTAAACAGGGAACCTTCTTTGTCCCAGATATGTAGATGGTGGAATTGACGGTCAGTTTTGACCAATCAAAACCTTCGTTATATAAATGTACGTTGCATTAGAATAATGAATCTTGAAACATAACCGAAGTTACTGTAAATTTACTTTCTGCTTTTATATTAGCTTTGGCACATTCTAGGCTAAATGTTAAAACTAAACATAACACAAACCAGCAATATTTTTTTTAAAAATGCATTTGCTGTTCCTGACTTATTCTTATCGGATTATCGTTTCAGATGATTTCTATTTTACTTAATTGTTTTTGAACAAAAAATTGAAATATTTGGATTTTTTGTTCAGTCGTTGTGGTATCCCGCATTCGAATCAGGGGCGGAGTATTTACAATTCCTCACCACAAGAGGTCAAATCTGATCGATCACTCTTGTTGAAAAAAACATGTTAGGACGAATGTGATTATGTTTTGAACTAATCTGACATGTAGTTTTAGAGAAGATAATTGAAAATGTTCTAAATGATGCAATGTTAAAGTGTTAACCTGTTTGATACCTTTTTTAAAGGTGATAATCTACAGATTCTTTTGACTAAGTTTTATTATAATATAATAAGTGGTTTCAGAGATCTCTTAATTTGTTTTTTGTAAGGTCCAATGTGAAGTTATTCTTCCCTTCTAGAAGTCATCTTGCACAAGGAACGGGCCTGTTTACCTTCTTTTGACCATCACAGGTGAGTTGGATCTTATTGGACCAGTGATTTCAGAGATTTTAGTATTATTTTCCCATAGGGTTGAATGTTGACTAGTGTTCTACTGGCGGCCATTTCGGAGAGTTGAATTACATTCAGAGATCTTTGATTGTGTTTCACAAGGTCCAATGTTAAAATATGTTCCCAATGACGGCCATCTTAGGTAATGTTTGGGTTTCCTGGACGTATATATCTTTTTGAAGGCGACCATGTCGTGACTAAGTTAGGTTCTAACGGGACTAATAGTTTCAGAGATGATATTGGAAAAGTTTTCAATAGGGCTCATGATAAATAACATTGCATTTCGGGAAACCAGACTTTTCTAAAATTTGCAATCTATTTCAGTCACCGTAACCTTCACCTTTGACCTGCTTTCAATTGCTTGCTCGTCAACTCGGACTCAACAATACATCAATTAACAGCTGATTAATGTGGATGAAAACTGTCTAAGCTATCATTCAGAAACCATATTGCCTGAAATTCTCTCACTGTGACCTTGACCTTTGAACTACTTTCTCCAGAATCAATAGGATTTTTCATCTCCTGGTGCTCAATAATACTTTTGATTTGGATGAAAAATGCCGATTCTTTCTTCTGTAAATCTTAAAGTTTTACCTACTTCCTCTGAAACACTAGGGTTCTCATCCTAGTTTCATTTATTTTGGATTTAAATTGGGTTATCACGAAGAAATTTTTGTCGCGCCTGCGACGAATGTCGCGAAAGCGAGACATAGCGATCATAGATTCCGTCGTCGTCCGTGGTCGGCGTTGTTAACATTTGGTTAACCCAAATGGTAAACATTTTTGAACTTCCATAACTTTCTCAAATCATATTCAATGTCAATGAAATTTTAACACAATATTCAGTACAACTTCATTATTGCATCCCAGGTTTAGTTTATTTTTTCCGTATTTTTCCATTAGGTGTACTTAGTTTTTATCCCCGCGCTTTCTGAAGAAAGTCCGGGGATATTCTTTTCGCCTCCCTTGTTCGTCTGTCCGAACGATGTGACGCAAACTACTCCTACATTCTTGGAATTAGGGTTTTAATTTTGTTATAGAATTGTTGCACAAAGCTGGAGAGCGCAATAAGCTTTCGGATTTTTGATATTGGTGTTAATGCAAACAATAGGCCACAAGATGTGTATTTTGACACATGTTGCATGTGACACTAACTCCTCTTAGAGTTTTTGATTTATGGATTTAAATTTGTTGTAGAATTGTTGCATATAGTCTGTAGATGCGCAATAAGCTTTCGGACTTTTGATCTTTATCTTGGTACAAACAAGAGGCTCAAGATATCAATTTTGACAAAGGCCACAAGATGTGGATTTTGACATGCAATAAGCTGTCGGAATTTTGATTCCGGTTCCAACTTTGGTAAATACTTGAATCTTATATTCTGACAAGTGTTTGGTAAACAACGAAATTCTGAAAACTTAGGATTCTGAAAGGTGGTTCCAATTTTGGTAAATGTCCTGAAAGTCTCAAAGACCACTTATTTATTTATTTATTTATTTTTATTTTTTTTAATTCTATAAAGCAACCGTACTTAAATTGTTTGTTTCCTTTAAGACAAACATTTTCATCAATTGGATTTCAAAAATATTTGATTCTGATTTTGAAAAATTTCTTTTAAAGTCTCAAAGACCAATTATTTTTTGGAATTCTACCTAGCAACTGTGCTTAAATTGTTTATGTAGTTTAGGACAAACATTTTCATGGATTAGATTTCAAATATTTGATTCCAATCTTGGTAAATTTCCTGAAAGTCTCAAAGACCACTTATTTCTTGGAATTCCATCTAGCAAATATGCTTAAATTACTTGTTTGGTTTAGGACAAACATTCTCATTAATTCGATTTCAAAAATATTTGATTCCAGTTTTGGTAAATTTCCTGAAAGTCTCAAAAACCAGTTATTTTTTGGAATTCTTCCTCGCAACCATATATTCTAGGATTCTTATAGTAAAAAAATAACGACTATCAATAGTTTGATTTCAAATATATTGAGAAAATTATTTCCAGGGTGTATAACAAATGTTTTTTGTGTCAAACAGGGAGTGCAGGGATAGCTGTTGTTTCCGACAACATCTAGTTTCCATTGATTTTTATTCCCGCACTTTCGAAGAAAGTTCGGGGATAATGTTATACCCTCCGTCCGTCCGTCACACTTTTCTTGTGACCCAAACTCCTCCTACATCTTTGGATTTAGGGATTTAATTTTGTTGTAGAATTGTTGCATATAGTCTGCAGATGCGCAATAAGCTTTCGGATATTGGTCTTGGTGCAAACAAGAGGTCCCATGATGTCAATTTTTACACATGTGGCATGTGACACAAACTCCTCCTACATTTATGGCTTTATGGATTTAATTTTGTTGTAGAATTGTTGCATATAGTCTGTAGATGCGCAATAAGCTTTCAGATTTTTGATATTGGTCTTGGTGCAAACAAGTGGCCACATGATGTCAATTTTAACAAAGACACAAAGATTTGGATTTTGACACATGTGGCATGTGACACAAACTCCTCCTAAATTTTGGGATTTAGGTATTAAATCTTTATGCAGAATTGTTGCATATAGTCTATAGATTTGCAATAAGCTTTTGGAATTTTGGTTCCGGTTAGAACTTTGGTAAATTTCCTGAAAATGTCAAAGACACATATTTCTAAAAATTTTGGCATATTATCTTATATTCTGACAAGTGTTTGGTAAAAAATAAAATTCTGATAACTTAGGATTCTGAAAGGCGGTTCCAATTTTGGTAAATATCCTGAAAGTCTCAAAGACCACTTATTTTTTTGGAATTCTATCTAGCAACTGTACTTAAGATGTTTGTGTAGTTTAGGACAAACATTTTCATCAATTGGATTTCAAAAATATTTGATTCCAATTTTGGTAAATTTCCTGAAAGTCTCAAAAACCACTTATTTTTTGGAATTCTACCTAGCAACCACACTTAAATGGTTTGTGTAGTTTAGGACAAACATTTTCATCAATTGGATTTCAAAAATATTTGATTCCAATTTTGGTAAATTTCCTGAAAGTCTCAAAGACCACTATTTTTTTTTGGAATTCTACCTAGCAACTGTACTTGAATTGTTTGTGTAGTTTATGGCAAACATTTTCAACATGTGGATTTCAAAAATATTGATTCCAATCTTGGTAAATTTCCTGAAAGTCTCAAAGACCAGTTATTTTTTGGAATTCTACTTAGCAACCATATATCCTAGAATTCTTTTAGTAACAATAACAACTATCAATAGGTAGATTTCAAAAATAATGAAAAAAATTATGCCCAGGGTGTATAACAACTGTTTTCTGTGTCAAACAGGGAGCGCGGGGATAGCTGTCGTTTCCGACATCTAGTTTTTTTTTCTTCTACATGCCATAGACTGATGATTAATGGTAAGTGGCTACATCTTTAGTAGTAACCAACATCCATACAAGAATTATGTCACATTGACCTATATGTTCCGTTTCACTGAATTTTGCTTAATTTTCTATATAGGTCCATATATCAACAATGTTGAAACAAAATTGAGAATAAAGACTTTAATTTTGATGTAGAATTGTTGGATATAGTCAGCAGATGCACAATAAACTTTCGGAATTTATTCCAGTTTCAACTTTGGTAAATCTCCTGAAAATGTCCCAAGACAACAATTAATGAAATTTTTGCATAGAGTCAAATATTTTAAACATTTCTTCATACAAGACATAATTCTGAGAACTAAGAATTAAAAAATGTGGTTCCAATTTTGGTAAATTCCTTGAAACTCTCAAAGACAAGCAATTTTTGGGAATTCTTGTTTGCAACCATGTGTTTTGATGAATTTTAGCTGAAAAAACGGTTAGATCATTGTATTCCCATTTTGGAAAACTTCCTGAAAATGTCAAAGACTAGTTGTATCTTGGAATTCTACTTAGCAACCACATCTTAAAATAGGCCGAATTATAATGAAAGTGGAGTGAGCAGGCAAGACACTAGGTTCCGCGGAACCCTTACGAATTATTTAGCTCACCTGACCGAAATGGTCAGTGTGAGCTATTGCAATCACTTGGCGTCCGTCATCCGTCCATTGTCAGGCGTTAGTTAACTTTTCATATTTTTATCTTCACCTCTGAAACAACTGAAGCAAATTCTACCAAACTTTGCAGGAATGATGTATGGAAGGTCCTTCACAAAGATTGCACATTTTCTTCGAATCCTACAAAAAATAGCTCCTAGCACGGACCTTCATTTAAAATGGGACCCCTATAGGAAAACATCTTTATCGTCATATGGACTGAAATTATTGGAGCAAATAAAGCAGAACTAATATTGCTTATTTTGTTTGATCTGATAAACAAGAGGCTCTCAAGAGCCTGTATCGCTCACCTTGGTCCTATGCAGCACCATAATTCCAAACTGATGGTTCATCTTTGGTGGTTTATGTACATAAAAATCAGAAACTCTTTATAAAATTGAATTAAAATTGTTCAAGTAGTTTCAGAGAAGATTTTTAAATGCAGTTTCCAAGCTTAAAGGGCCTATGTTAATCTACGTTCCCTGTTGGCAGCTATTTAACATTAAACGTCGAAGAGGGTCATCCAAGGACTATCATATCAAAATTCTACTGAAATTGGTCAAGCAGTTTCAGAGAAGATCTTTTTATGCATTTCCAATTGGGTCCTATGTTAAACTAAGTTTTGCTACTGGTGGCCATGTTGGAAGACGGATCAGCACCAAAGTAACAAACTTGGTAAAAATCTCAAAGTTTCATTTATGCAATGTTTAAATTGAATCCATTCAGTGGTTTTCTATTATATCTTTGTATGCATTTCCCCTTAGGGTCCAATTCATTGCTGGGGGCTATATTGGATGATGGATCAGCACCGAAGAAACAACACTTGGTCAGCTTCTCATAAGCATCATTTATGCAAAGTTTGGTTTAAATCTATTCAGCAGTTCTCTAGAATAAGATCTTCTGTTAAATTAAGTTCACAGCTGGTGACACTTGGTCAGCACTTGACAGGCACCATTCATGTCATGTTGGATTTAAAACCATTCAGCAGTTCTCTAGAAGATCCGAGTTTGTGCTCATTTCCAATAGGGTCCAATGCTGTGGGTCATATACAATGACAGATCCGCACCTAAGTAAAAATACTTAGTCAGCATCTCATAAGCATTATCAATGTCAAGTATGGGTTAAAGGAATTCGGTGGTTCTCAAAAAGAAGTTCTTTGTATGCATTTTACCATTGGGTCCAATATTAAAATTTAGTTCCCCGCTGGAGGCCATGTTGGATGATGGATTGGCACCAAAGTAGTAACACTTGGTCAGCACCTCATAAGCATCATTCATGCCAAGTTTGGTTCAAATCCATTCATTTGTTCTTAAGTTCTTTGTATGCATTTTACCGTAGGGTCCAATTTTAAAATTAAGATCCCCGCTAGCAGCCATGTTGGATGACAGATCGGCACCAAAGTAACAATAAAGTTTGGTTCAAATCCATTTGGTGGTTCTCAAGAAGAAGTTCTTTGTATGAATTTTCCTATTAGGTCAAATAGTAAACTAAGTTCCCCGCCGGCGGCCATCTTGGAAGAGGTAAGAAAACTTGACCGTGTTAAATGAAATATAGTCCTTAACATGCTGAACATTTTTGCAATTTAAACTTGACCTCTATCTCAAAGCGTTTTTGAAATATAGGACAAAAAGTATAAAATCACGAAAAATTTGACCAATAAAGGGCCACAACTCATATATAGGTACTTGGATTTTCTTCAAAATTTCCATGTGGGTAAATCTTAACATGCTGAACATTTTTGCAATTTAAACTTAACCTCTATCTGTTATAGTTTTTTAATAAAAAATTTAAAAAAAAAAAATTTGAAAATTTTTACGTAACTAGAGGCTCCCAGGAGCCTGTATCATTCACCTGGCTTTCAGTTGCCACAATCGTGGTAACATTGTAAGTTATACAGTTGATCATCAGTCTCTCAAACTTTAGTACCTCAAACACCACCAATATCTTGAACAGTACATTTGTATTTAAAGTCTGATCATGTTGTATTATTTTTCTTTGTTGGGCTTTATTGACAAAAAACGCTCTTGCTAAGGACCACTTTAGACACCAGTTTTGAAACAGAGACATCATTATGTAAATGGCGGTAACAAACAATTTTCCCACCTTTTTTGGCAACCATTTTGAAAATGGCTGTCAGCAAATAATTTTCAACATAAGTTTTGAAGTTGTGACATCAATACCTATTTGGAAACCAAATTTCATTGAAATCAGACAACATTGAATTTTCCCGCCTTTTTTGGTGGCCATTTTGAAAATGGGAGTCAACAAATAATTTTCAACATTGGTTTTGATGTTGCAACATCAATACCTATTTGGAAACGAAATTTCATTGAAACTGGACAATGTTGAATTTTCCCCCCTTTTTTGGCGACCATTTTGAAAATGGGGGTCAACGAACAATTGTTAACATCTGTTTTGAAGTTGTGACATCAATACCTATTTGGCAACCAAATTTCATTGAAATCGAACAATGTTGAATTTTCCCGCCTTTTTTGGCGTCCATTTTGAAAATTGGGGTTTGAAGTTGCAACCTCAATACCTATTTGGACTATTGGGTTTGAAGTTGCAACCTCAATACCTATTTGGAAACCAAATTTCATTGAAATCGGACATGTTGAATTTTCCCGCCTTTTTTGGCGGCCATTTTGAAAATGGCGGTCAACGAACAATTTTCAACACAGGTTTTGAAGTCGCAACATCAATATCTATTTGGAAATCAAATTTCATTGAAATCGGACCATGTTGAATTTTCCCGCCTTTTTTGGTGGCCATCTTGAAAATAGCGGTCAAGAAACTTTTCAATACAAGTTTTAAAGTCGCTTCATAATTTTACACTTAATCTTCATCTTCTATAGTTTTGGAAATAAAATCGAAAAATATGCATATTTTAAAAATTTGGTGAAAAAAGGGCAATAACTCCTACAAGGGTTTATGGATTTTCTTGAAAATTTCAGGTTGGGTAGATCTTGATATGCTGAACATTTTTGCAATTTACACTTGACCTCTATCTGTTACATGTTTTGAAATAAATAAAAAATGCAAAAATTTTGAAAATTTTACGGAAAAAGGGCCGTAACTCCGAGATGGGTTTCAGATTTTCTTCAAAATTGCACAGTGATTAGATCTCATCATGCTGATCATTTTTACGCTATGTCAGAATTTTGATATCTGTAATGGTTTTTGAGTTATATGCAAAAAACAGCAATTTACCCCTATGTTCTATTTTTAGTAACAGCAGCCATGTTGTTTGGTCTACAGAGATAAAAATCACAAACTTGAAAGTGTATACTCTGGTGATGATTCGGGTCAAGTTTGGTTAGCATTGACCCAGTATTTTCAGAGGAGAAGATTTTTGAACAATAGTTAACGGACGGACGGACGACAGACGGACGGACGCCGAGTGATGGCAAAAGCTCACATGGCCTTTGGCCAGGTGAGCTAAAAAGGGCAATAACTCTTAGATGGGTCATCAGATTTTCTTGAAAATTTCAGCTAGGGTAACATAATAAAATCTCTAGTATTGTCATTTCTATTAAAACAGCCAATAGACAGTAACTACTAAAATACATATTTAATTATGCACCATTTTGTTTTTGTTCACGTAAAGAAAATAAGGAATTTCAGCCATTTACTATTAAAGACTAGCTTCAAAGGCATATAACAAGTTTACAGTAATGTCATCCCAAAGTGATTCTTTTTTGTTGGTTTTTTTTTTCAAATTTTCCATTGTATACATCACCAATAATGAGAAACATAGGATCTCCCTATATCAAGTTAGTTATATATGCTCAAAGTGGAAATAGTTTTAATAAGCATATCAACAGCCTCTTTTGATACTGAAATTGAAAAATTATTTCCACTTTAACCATATATAACTAACTTGGTACAAAGAGATGACAGACCAATGTTTCTCAATATTGGCTTCAGTGCTTTGATGACAAGATGAGACTCAACTTTAAACCTTCCACTCCCATCTCTAAGGAAAAGTTATGCAGGGAATATCAAAAGTCAAAGAGAATGATTAAAGGAAGATAAATCTATCTGATAAAGTAATTTACATTTTTAAAGATATATATTTTTCTTTACCTGATACCAAGAGGGATAATTTCTCCTCCAACAAACAGCATTCCTGCTTTTTTATTGAAAGGAGCATGGTTTGCACATGTATTTTATCAATTTTGTAAATACTTGAAATCTTTTTTTTTTTTTATTTAAAGTAAATGTATTCAAATGTATTTGCAATTTGATAACACACAGACATTGCCTAAACATTGCAAATAAGAACATCCTGGTGTGCACTTTTCTCTTGTTAACTTTTAAGCTCCCGTTTAATCTCCAAAGATTTTGCTATCTATTAATCAAATTTATTGGAAAGGTTTGGCATGGCCAAATTTGCTCTGTCTTGTAGGTAAGTTAAAAACGAATAATTCCGATATTATTGACCCATGACCAGTCAGGTCAATTAAATAGAGTAATAGCTATGAATACTGGGAAGTCCCCTACTTTTTCATATAGTACACATAGTTTCATTTTGACATTTTAGATATTTTCGAGATTTGAGCCATTTTATTTTTTAAGAGAATTTGTATTGATGCATCAATTCTGGAAGGTTTTCAGACTATTTTCTTCTTTTTCATGTCTCTATTTTTATCTATGATTTAATATACAATTAAATAACAGTACATTCTATGTACATATAAAATATGACTATGCATGAAAATCTATCACAGAATAATATTCTTATCTTTGTTCATTATAAAGCATAAACAGAAATATACATAAATTTAAATATAAAATATATTAATCTTCATTTTAAAATCTTATTTACATACACATATACAAACTTATCATATCTATTGCTGCATGGTCAAATAGCACCTTATAAATATTATACATTTTTTTGTACATTTTTATCGGTAATTTATATGAATTTCCTTTGATCTGCATTGCCTGGTATTCTCACTGTCACTGAACAGGCCAGGTCACTGTCAAGACATCATGAGTGTGTTGCTATACTGTCATGTTCATATGCATTATACTTTGACCTGATGAGGAATGCATATTAATTATTGTGAGCGAGGATGTAATTACTGTACTAAAACAGAAGTTTCAGCTAACTTCAATTTATTGTAGAGTTCTATTTATCAATTTATGAATTACTGATAAAAGAAATATAGGACATTTTGCTATTGATAGGGACCTAATTACTGCGTAACGCATCAAGCTCACCCTAATGGGATCACTTGATACTGGCATTGATAAAGTGTGAATCAAAAACAAAATGTCCTATATTCCATATACTGTAAACCGGGAAATTTTCGCACCGTCTTTATCTCGCGGTAAATTGGCAGGATTTTTGTTCGCGCAGTTTTGATTTCCCGCTACCAAATTGTTGACCATTGACTTCAATAATAGATCAGTATATTCGTGCCGTTTTATTTTCGCCCTTCCATTCCAATTGCGAAAATCACGAAAATTTCCCGGTTTACAGTACTGTGGAAGTACTTTTATTCGTGGACATTAATTTTCGTGGTTTCATAAAACTTACTATTTCGTAGGCACTTTAATTCATGGTTTCGAATTCTATGTATTAAAACTCTATGGAAAGAACGCATTTCGTTGGGAACTTAATTTCGTGGTTTTAGCGAACCACGAAATCCACGAAAATTGGAACCCCACGAACAATAGTACTTTCACCGTATATCTAACACCAATTCAAAACAATATAAGAAAACCCTGCTGATTTCTCTTTAAAACACAAAGGAAAGATATAAGTATAGCTCTCTTAAAATACTAACAACTTGCATATCTTTGTATCTTTCTTTTTCTCACATAAAAGGAATAAAAATAAAATTCAGATAAAATATTTGGCATGAGATCTAAACCAATGACAATTAATATAAAATACACAGAAAAATGCAGGGGTCATTCCACACATAATTACAATAAGTACACTGGAATGCAATTTTTTAAAACTCAGTATAATGTATACAGATATTACAGGGGGCACTAAAAATATATAAATGTATATCGGTGTTTTTTTTTCCTTCAAATTATTCATTTATAGAAAGGGAAATAAGTAAATTCCAAATCATTCAATCATTGGTTTTATTAGAATATTTTCCATAGATACAACAACAAAACTTATGGTCAACAAGGTGATTCAATTAAGTTCTACACCAAAAAATTGATCGGTGTTCCATGGAACACTTGTGTCGCCTGCACTAGAGAAGAGCCATTTTTGACTCAGTTAACCTCCAAAATATGTTAAATTTTAACTAATAGTTGCAAGTGTAGATCAGAAGAAAAACATATCCTGCAAATTTGCTAAGAATATGAATTATAGTTTTGAAGGTCTTGTAGAATAGCAAACCGAATTAACAACTGAAGTATTTTGGCTCAGTGAACCTCTAAAATCTGTAAAATCAAATTTTAAGTATCAGATGCACAATTACATTACCAGAACAACATATTCTGCATGTTTTGTTGCAATATGACTTACAGTTCTGAAGGATTTCAATATTAACAAATTGAATAAAAAATGAGCTATGTTGGCTCAATGAACCTCTAAAAATAGTAAAATCAAAATTTATCAATATCAGATGCACAACTATATCAGGTGAACAACATATCCTGCAAGTTTCGTTAGAATCTGACTTAAAGTTGTGATGGAATTGCCTATTAACAAACCAAATTAACAAATGAGCTATTTTGGCTCCTTGAACCTCTAAAATCTGTAAAATCAAAATTCTAAGTATCAGGTGCACAACTAGATCAGTAGAACAAGGTATCCTGCAAGTGTGGTTGAAAAATATCTTACAGTTTAGGAGGAGTTGTGGATTAAAGGATGGAATTAGCAAATGAGCTATTTTGGCTTTAAAGACCTTTAAATTCTGTAAAATCAAAATTCTAAGTATCAGGTGCACAACTAGATAAGGAGAACAAAATATCCTGCAAGTGTGGTTGAAAAATGGCTTACAATTTAGGAGGAGTTGTGGATTAAAAGATGGAATTAGCAAATAAGCTATTTTTGCTCGGTAAACCTCTAAATTCTGAGAAAATCAAAGTCAACATTTGAAGCAACAGTAGGGAAATATTTTGAATCCTTTCTATACAGGTTAGCTCTACCGAAATAAAATATTTATGTCAGTGACAGGCAACTGATTCCATGGTTCTTAAGTAAAATTATAGTATGACAGAATTTTTTTTAAAATAAACTGTTAAAACAAGTGATGACCCTAAAGGATGTCTCGCCTGTCCCTGCTGGACTCTAAATTGATGTAAAATCTAAGTGAACTAATCAGAAAAGTGAACATGCTCACTAGACTGTGAAATTGAGGTCAAGGACAAAAGTCACCTGCCAGACTGACATGTACTACCCAAGACCAACCTACATACCA